>JADRCD010199858.1:0-47649 GCA_019843815.1 Montemys delectorum
CCCCCCCCCCCAAAAAAAATTCTTAGAAGTTTGACATTATGATTAAAATGAACTATTTTTAGTTTCTGTACTAGAATGGCCTGACTGGGAGTAACTTATGATCTATCTGTAATGCCAGGGAACAAATTTTTTTGGTAACAAAAAGATGGCATCTAATAAAGGAAGAATTAAAAAAAAACCTCATTTACATCTCTATTTTGGGTGTAGTGTTGCTCATGATTAAAGTTAGTTTAAATTAATTGGCCAATTAATTAGAAGAGTCAGTCACTTTTCCTGAGACTTACAAAGAAGAAACAAACAAAACAGAGTAATTAAAGGAAAGCAAATTATTGACTGCTACAGTTGGAGGACACTTGAGAGCCATATTTAAATGAACCTAATCAGCTCCTATGAGTATAGCTGCAGAATAGTTACAGTGTTTACTCTGCAGGCAACATTAATTTTCTGAAATTCTGCATCATGTTATTTATAGGTTGTGTGTTTTTGTTTTTGTTTTTGTTTTTGTGATAGGATCTCTTGACATAGCTCTGGTTGTCTTAGAACTCACTATGTAATTGGGTTGGCCTCGTTTCACAGAGATCCTCCTGCCTCTGCTTCCCAAGTGCTGGGATTAAAGGTATATGCTATCATCTCCAAACTCCCCACTAGTTTTTGTGTTTTATTATCATCTGTAAAATATATGAGTAGGAAATATATTAGGACTGTATGGATGTCTTTGCTGTTTTTCCTAATACCTTAGCAAAGACAAAGCAACTGTAAAGTAATGGGACGAAAGCATTTCAGATAGAAGGCTTAAATTTGCAGGTGAAGACACTGGTAGTTAATGTATAATGGGTCATTATTGGTATCTTTTCAAAAAACAAGATATAATTGAATAGAGAATGTATATTATAGAGCGCATTGCATCTCATAATATTTTGTGAGATTTTAAGTTATGTATTTATTTTACATACTCTCAATGTTTGATGCATTGTGATACGAACTGTAATCTTTCTGTGAGTTGTAATTGGAAAAAGTAGTTTTAATCCTGCTGTGGTGACACATGCCTTAGTCCTAGCACTTGAAAAGTAGAGAAAGGAGGATCCTGAATTTGAGGCCAGTATGGTTAATATAGTGGAATTCTGTCTAATAAAAAGGGTCTTAGTTGATCTTTCTGGTCCTTGTGTCTGGCCCACATGCTCTGCACAGCGGTGTCTCTGTTTTGTATCTGAGAGGGGCAGATAGTCTTGACGAGCATATGAGCTGGTCTAACAGTAGCCAGGTGCCTGAGGGAGTGCTTCAGAGAAGCTGTGAGTTCAACAATAGCAGATTTATTTCATGCTTTGTTTATGTTATTTGCTTGTTTTGGGGTTTGTGTATATTTCCCAATCTTTTTATTCTAGAAAATATTGATGCTGATGGACAGGGATTTTGTCAAGGAGGATTCAGCATTGATTTTACTAAAGTAAGTTCCCATTTAAGATAGATTCAGATCTTCTTTACTGACTCAACTGGCTTTAAAAATACAGGCTTTTTACCTCAATTTTTCAATAATTATTGTGTTTTAATGAAAAAGTATGACGTGGTCTGGTTTTTAGTTTTCATTTTGATATCCTTTGATTTATAATATTCCCTTCTTCATGAACATTGCTTATTTAAAATGACAAGATAGCACAGTGAGAATGGAGGAAGGTAGAAAATCTGCTTAGTGAATGCTAGGTAACTAAGACGGCGTTATCGTTTCCTGGGCAGATGAGATTGGCTTGGCCAGTAAAGGTGCTGGCCACCCAAGCCTGATGACTTGAGTTCAATCCCCGGAGCCCATATGAACTGACTCTACAAATGTGTCCTCTAATCTCCACATGTATGCCTCCCCTACTTACATCATACACAACACAGATACTCATACAGACACACAGACAGACACACAGATACACACACATCCACACACAACATCCACATCCACACATTCTCAAACACAAACATTCACACACACACACACTTGAAATTTCCACTTACGGAAATTTATAGACTATTACAGTGTTGTTTTCAACTGAAAAATTTTTTTTCTTTCTCAAAAGCTATTAGTAAGATTTTTTTTTTTTTTTTTTTTTACAAAATTAGTTTAATTGCTGAGAAATGAATCTGTTTGCTATCTGTTTTTCATCTGTAGGTGCCAAGTGAAGCTGAGCAGCTTAATCATGGTGGAAAATCTCATGATCAGGATTCTAATATTAATTAAACTGACATGCTCTTCAAACTCGATAGTTTTTAATCTATCTAAATAAAATTTCATCAGCATTTTTAAAGACAAAACTTTCTTAAGTATGCTTCTTTATGAAGAATACTTTTTTGTTTATTTCAGCATCTTTTTTTCCTCAGTCGTCTAAACGTTTTGAATATCAAGATGATATTATTTAATCCCTCTTGGGAGTAGTTGCAAAAATACATTGATTTAAACTAGAGCTTCTTGGCACTGGGAGGTGGGGCACACACTATAATCTTAACTCTAAGGAAGCTGAGGCAGAAGATTGCAAGTTCCCAGCTACCCTGTCTACACAGTGACATCCTGTTTCAAAGCAAGAACACCCAAAGTAATAATAACAGCAATAAATGTGGAATGTAAAGTTACAGGTGCATTTGGGGAGAAGAATGTCTTGCCTGTAGCAAGAAAAAAAATTCCAAGACACCATCATGTACAAACACAACATACCTTGAATTAGACCCTTACAGTTTGTTACAGATTTAAAAAATGCTGGTGTCCTTACTGAAATTTCTCCCTCTGAAGCCACATATCTTTAGGCTTGTGAGATACTAAAATAGTTTTTCTTTAGCAGAACATTTCTTAGTGATCATTAGAAAATTTATCTTAAGTAGTCATATATCTTCTACAGGAAGTTAGCAACCCTTTTTCTTTTTCATTTTTTTTTAAAAAAAGATTTATTTATTTATATATGTGAGTACACTGTAGCTGTATTCAGACACACCAGAAGTGGGCATCAGATCTCATTACAGATGGTTGTGAGCCACCATGTGGTTGCCGGGAATTGAACTCAGAACCTCTGGAAGAGCAGTCAGTGCTCTTAACTGCTGAGCCATCTCTCCAGCCCAACAACTCTTTTCTTATTGCAATCAAAGAATATTTCCACCAACACTTCATTCTGAATGTACAGAGCAGTCCAAATCTTTGGGAAAAAATGTTTCCATGTTAAATGAAGGTATTAAATTCCTTCTTAATTCCTCTTAGAAAAGTTATTTCATACTACTGAAACTGAGTTAGCTGAGTCAGCAGCTTGTGATTTAATTGTAATATTTTTAATGTGTGCATAAATACCTGTAGTGCTTAGTGCAGTGATGGCAGTGTCCACGCTCTTAGTTTTTAAGCATCGTCCTTCTGTTCTGTGATTTCATCTAGGCTGACAGAGTACTTCTCGGTGGTCCTGGTAGCTTTTATTGGCAAGGTAAGTTCACGTCTTTCAACTGAATATTTGGCTAATCACATGGCCATGAAGTATTCCAAATTATATTAAAAAAAGAAATAGAAGATGTAATTTAAGTATATTAATTATCTGGTATACAGTATCTTTAGGAAGTAATATGATGTGCTTTTTATGGTATATATTAATTGTCATATATTTTAGATAGAAAACAACAGTTTTAAAGGCAACTTTAAAGTAAACATATAAAATCATTTAAAAATTGTTTGTTTGTTTTCATTTTTTGTTCTTTTGGTAAGTGGTTTGTATTTTTATTTTTATACTCCAGACACCGTTAGTAAGTATAGCCTTCTGAAAGCTAGGTGTTTAAAATTGCTCATTAGAATACACAAATGATTACTTTAATCTTTCTAATCACTGCCCTCAAGAGGACTTTAAAGTTAGAAGATCTTAGCTGGACATAGTGACACACATCTTTAAACCCAGCACTCATGAGGCAGAGGCTGGCAGATGTCTGAGAGTTCAAAACAAACCCATAAAAACCCAACTGAACTTTAAAAAAGTAATTAAATTGGTGCTGATATAAAGAGAAAACACTATCTATCCATTCTAGAAAAGTCTTACTACATCAACCATCTCGTTGCTGACATTTTGAGGGAGGGAGTGAAAAAAAGAGAAACTACGCAGTAGAAACTATGTATGTAAGACATTGTATACAGTGTATACAAGACTACAATCGATAGAGTATCTTTGTTTGATTTGTTAGAAATACATATTTATGGGCCTGCGAGATGGCTCAGTGGGTAAGAGCACTGACTGCTCTTCAGAAGGTCCTGAGTTCGGATCCCAGTAACCGCATGGTGGCTCACAACCACCCGTAATGAGATCCTACGCCCTCTTCTGGTGCGTCTGAAGACAGCTACAGTAAGCCGGAGCGAGCAGGGCCTGAGAAAGCGGGGTGGAGCGAGCAGGGTTGGAGCAAGCCGGGGCGGCAGAGGGCCTGAGTTCAACAGCAGCCACACACATGATGGCTCATGGCCATCTGTACAGCTACAGTATACTCATACACATAAAATAAATAAAATAAATAAATCTTAAGAAATACATATTTATGTAGCTAATATGCTACTTGTTTAGTTTCTGTTAAAGAAAGCTGTTTACAAGCTCATAACTCTTCTTAAGAGCCCAGCGTAAGGGGCTTTGGTTGCAAGCACGAGCAAGGACATCACTGTATCTGTTTGAAAGTCTTTTTTTTTTTAAAGATTTATTTATTTATTTTATGTATATGAATACACTGTAGTTGTACAGATGGCTGTGAATCATCATGTGGCTGCTGGGAATTGAACTCAGGACCTCTGCTGGCTCCGGCCCCGCTCTTTCCAGCCCTATACACTGTAGCTGTCTTCAGATGCACCAGAAGAGGGCGTCAGATCTCATTACAGGTGGTTGTGAGCCACCATGCAGTTGCTGGGATCCGAACTCAGGACCTTCAGAAGAGAAGTCAGTGCTCTTACCCGCTGAGCCATCTAGCCAGCTCTTGCAACTTTGAATTTTGCTTTTTCTTTCTGATTTTTCCATATGAGGCTCTTTCTGGGAAACTCTGTGCTTTCATTCAGTGTCTAGACAGAGATAGGTAAAAGGGATCAGTGAAAAATAAGAATAAATAAAAAGTTGAGAAGACATCTAGAAAAATCAGGCATCAACCCCCCCCCCCCCCCGCCCCGGGGGAGGCACTCTGAGAGGCTCACTAGCTAAGACAGAAAAGTGTGCATTCTGTGAGTTATGCAGCTATTGGGAAGTGATGCTCATGAAGTTTTAATTGCATTTTACTTCCGTGAAGCAAAAGCAGCATTTTAAGAAGGTACAAGTGAAGAAATAAGGGATGCTGCTTTCTTGTTAGGTAGAGCCGCTCTGACAGCTTCCATTTATAGCCTGGAGTATGCCACTTTGTGATGGAGTACTTACAGACCTGTGGGGCTTCAACTCCCAGCTCCCAGGTCAGGGGAGATAAAACATAACTGTCAAGCTTCAAGCTTGGGTTTGGTTTTCTTCTCACTAAGCATGTCTTAACCTGTTAGTGTAGCCAATTGAGTTGAGTTGGGCATTTCTCCCAAACAACTATGAACAAAGCTAGATTTTGTGATTCTCAGTATCCCCCTAACTTATTTAAGGCACCTCTTCTATGATGCATTGGTGTATTGATATCATGTTTATATAACTGGCCTGCAATATACAATTAAAAGGCTTGATTCACAGAGGATTATTTTACACAAGCTTTTTTTTTTGCAGTTACTTGAGACTAATGATTAGAAATAGTAATGTCTAGTCAGGATTGGTGGTGAACATTAGGAAGCCCAGCCCTCAGAGCTGAGGCAGAAGAATTGAGAGTTCGAGACCAGCCTGGACTGCATAGTGAGACCCCTCACACCATAAACAAGAAAATGAAATGAAACACCAGAAGTAATAATGTTTAGCAGGCACTTTGTTCACGAAGGCACCACCTATTGTTTGTGCTGTGAAGTTCCGCTGAGAGGGCTATTTCACTCATTCTTGTCTTCCCTCTACCACAGGTCAGCTCATTTCGGATCAAGTGGCAGAAATCATATCTAAATATGACCCAAATGTCTATAGCATCAAATATAATAACCAATTAGCAACACGGACTGCACAAGCAATTTTTGATGACAGTTATTTGGGTAAGTAAGCACAAAATATAGAGTTGCATATAGTTTTGGTATGGCTGCCCTATAATTTTGCGTATACTACTTTAAGTACAAAAATCACTGTGAAATAGATTAATTTTTTAAAAAGCATCTAAGGGGTATACAACGTTGAATAGGTGTTGAACACACAGGTTATGCTCTAATTCAGCAATTAAAATGGAAGAAAGTGCTGATTTGTACATGGCTAGTAAAAATAAGTAGCCTTGACATGTACTCCTGTGCTCTGGGCATTTTCTGCGTTTCCTTTGTGTTGCTTATATAATCCCCACAAGTCTGCAGGACATACCATTTCCATGCCCATTTTTTTTTATTAGATATTTTCTTTATTTACATTTCAAATGTTATCCCCTTTCCTGGTTTCCCCTTTGAGAAAACCCCTATTTCGTCCCCCCTCTCTCTGCTCACCAACCTACCCTCTCCTGATTCCTGGCCCTGGCATTCCCCTACACTGGGTCATAGAGCCTTCACAGGGCCAAGGGCCTCTCTTCCCACTGATGACCAACTAGGCTATCCTCTGCTATACATACGCTGCTGGAGCCATGGGTCCAACCATGTGTACTCTTTGGTTGGTGGTTTAGTCCCTGGGAGCTCTGAGGGTACTGGTTAGTTCAAATTGTTGTTTAGCCCCATATCGTCCTAAGGGGCTGCAAACCCTTCAGCTCCTTGGGTCCTTTCTCTAGCTCCTTCATTGGGGACCCTGTGCTCAGTCCAATGATGGCTGTGAGCCTCCACTTCTGTATTTGTCAGGCACTGGCAGAGCCTCTCAGGAGCCATGCCTATTTTGTAAGGCAATGATGCTGAGGTCTAGAGGCCAAGCTGTTTGACTGTGGCGCCGAGTCACGGCCTAGGCATTTGACTCCTGAACTTTTAGACACAGGTTTTGGTCTGAGAATGCATCAGTGTTTATTCTCACTTTTTAAATTTCTTTGCTATTTATGGAAGGAAGTCACACCATAGAGGCAGGACTTGGTGACTGAGAATCTGTTATTTATTTCTTGTGCCTTTTGGTCAAGCTGCAGACTTCCCTGTCTTTAACATTCCTTGTCTTAGGCTTCTAATATGGATGCCCTTTTTTGACCGACTCACTTTAAACTTTTCTTGTCACACTTGTGTGAGCTCTTTACCCCTGGAGGAGAAAGAAGACTCAAGTACTCTGAAGAGAATCATAGTGTCTCACCTCTTATCCCTGTCTAGGTTACTCTGTGGCTGTGGGAGACTTCAACGGTGACGGCGTTGAAGGTAGGAAGAGCTTGAGTTACCCTTCGTGCTCTCCAAATAAGCACTGGAAACACAAACACCGGGAAGCGCCACAGTTTGCAACCCTTGCTGTGGAATATACAGAAGGAAGAAAGTGTCAGAGGGGTGGGGCTGGGAGGGGGACAAGTTCTGCCTGGCAGGACTGCTGTGGGCTAGGAGGGGGACAAGTTCTGCCTGGCAGGACTGCTGTGGGCTGGGAGGGGGACAAGTTCTGCCTGGCAGGACTGCTGTGGGCCTGGAGCTCTTTCCCTGTCCCTTTCGAGGCCCTGGTAAATTCTGTCTAGATGGAGAGGCTTTTCCTCTTCTGGGTTATCTGTGGCTTGTGGGCATAGTTAGGAGCAGGCTCTTCCTCCTTCCTCCTTGCCTTGCTTCCAGTGTAGCAGTCCTGGAAATCACATAGGTCCTGCTTCTGGCCACAGCCACAGTCTCATTTCAGCTATGTATTATTTTTCCCTACTGTAAACATAACTCTTCCCCCCTTGATCTTTCTGTTCCTGTTTAATAAGATGTCGAGTCATTTGAGGGCTTACACGCATGTTTTTGAGTTCCTGGCTGTCCTTGAACTCACTCTGTAAACGAGGCTGGCATCAAAGTTAATCTGCCTGCCTCCACAGAGATCCTCCTGCCTCTGCCTACCGAGTGTTGGTATTAAAGATGTGTGCCACCACTCCTGGCATATTTGAGTTCTTAATACTGTTTTTATAATTTAGAATGCAGAGTAGTTTACTTTGTGTTCAACATTGATTGAGAAGGCCTCTAGTTTGTTTTCTACTGGATTTATAAAATGTGTAAAGCTCTCTGGTAGAGTACCTACATCTGTAAATTCCAGCATTTGTCTTAAAAATGAGTAATTATGTTTTTGTTCCCTCTCTCCCCAACTCCCGCCCCAGATTTTGTTTCAGGAGTTCCAAGAGCAGCAAGGACTTTGGGAATGGTAAGATAAAAAAGGTGTTTTTAAACATATGGGGGAAGGGGCTGGGGAGATGGTCAGAAGATATCTCAAAAGTATGAGGTCTGCTACTTGGATTCTGGGAGAGCATATGAAAGGAGGCCCTGGTGCTGTGGGTTAGGGTGGAGAGACAGGCAGATCCCTGTTGCTCACCAGTCAGTCATCATACAGATTAGAAAGTGACTGTCTCAAAAAACGATGATGACACTCAACTTTGAAGAACACACACAAGCACCATTGTGTTCCCCCCATCCCATGCACATATCTCCACCAACATGTTCACATACCACTTCCCATTGTAGATGTCACTAATTTTAAACATTTCATTTGCTTTTGTTTTCTTACACAGGTTTATATTTATGACGGGAAGAATATGTCCTCTTTACACAATTTTACTGGTGAACAGGTATGATATTAAAATTCACACCCCATTATGAAAATTTACTGAGGAAAATATAGAAAGTGAAAATACGGAAGTCATCTGCAGAGTAGCCTGACATGTGTTGCAGAAGGCCCCTCTTGCTGTTGCTTTCCCCGTGTGCAAGTCTGCATGAAAGATTCTGTTTTCAGTGTGTATCTTAATTCTGTCAGTCAACATTTTGTGGAAATGGTTTAATGTGTCCATACATACAAAGCTACAAATAGAATTATGACAGGCTTTGAGTTTTTTGTTTTTCCGAAACAAGGTTTCTCTGTATAGTCCTGGCTATCCTGGAACTCACTCTGTAGACCAGGCTGGCCTCGAACTCAGAAATCCGCCTGCCTCTGCCTCCCAAGTGCTGGGACTAAAGGCGTGCGCCACCACTGCCCAGCTTGCCTTTGTTTTTAAACAGAATATTTTGGTTTAGCAAATCTTTTTGTTAAACTGAATTTCTTCAGTTTAGTATAGATTCAGGGTGAGTATAGATGTTTTATAATATTCTTGCTTGTGTGTCTCAGGGAACTAAGTTACAGATTGGTAACAACAAAGAAGTTGCACAGTGGGCAGAGAAAGATCCTTCCTGTGTGTGTATCGAGGCTGGAGCCTCTTTCCTGGCTGTGTTCAGTTCTGAGAGAGGAGGGAGGGATGAAAGGCCTCATGGTAGAGGCTCTGCAATGATGAACATGAAGTGTGTTCTGCTTATAAATCTAGAAAAATTAAAAAGCCTCATTAACAGATGGTGATCGTCTTAGGAAAACAGGCAAAAAAAACATGGGATTGAAACTCTAAGTGCACAGAGAGAGGAGCCAGCCTTTCTATGAGGTATAAGTGTTAGTATAACTGTTTATCCGGCCGTATGAAATGTAAATGTTTTGTTCCATCTTCTTCTTCAGATGGCTGCATATTTTGGATTTTCTGTAGCTGCTACTGACATTAATGGGGATGAGTAAGTTTTAAAAAAATGTTTCCAGAAACCATTTTCCTCTGTGTTTATAAGTGCTTGACTAGAACTAAACATTGTTTCTTCTGTTTCTTTGTCTCCTTCCTGTTAATCTTCTGTCACTTTTTTAAGAAAACAATTTGATGCTTCTTAATCATAAATATGAGGAAACCCTTGAGTTGGTCCTAAATTTTATTTTATTTTATTTTATTTTTTTATTTTTATTTTTAAATTTATTTATTATTTTAAATGAGTACACTGTAGCTGTGTACACCAGAAGAGGGCGTCAGATTTCATTACGGGTGATTGTGAACCACCATGTGGTTGCTGGGATTTGAACTCTTGACCTTCGGAAGAGCAGTCGGTGCTCTTAACCGCTGAGCCATCTCTCCAGCCCTGGTCCTAAATTTTAAAATAGCTCTAACACAGTGGCTCTCAACCTTCCTAATAGTATGACCCTTGAATATACTGCCTCATGTCGTGGTGACCCCCATCCATAAAATTACTTCATTGCTACCTCATAACTGTAAGTTTGTGACTGTTATGAGTCATAATGCAAGTATCTGATATTAAGGATATCTAATATTCTGCCTCTTGGGGGGGGGTCAAGACCAATAGGTTGAGAACCACTATCTTAAACCAGGACAATGTAGCTTTATGAATGACCTACCATTGAGGCATGTAGTTGTAAGAGGCTTGCAAGGGGGTGGGGAATGGAGATTGAGTAAAAAAGAGGAGTTTTAATAAGAATGTGCTGATGAGGGACTGGAAAGACTGCTCAGTGAGTAAGAGCACTGGCTTGTCTTGCACAGAGCTTGGGTTTGAGTCTCAGCATCCACTTGGTGGCTCATTCATAGCCACCTAAATCCAGTTTTAAGGGATCCAGTGCCCCTTTCTGGCAGCTGAGGATGCCAGGCACACACGTGGTACCCAGACACACATGAAGGTCTGGCCCCCTCTTAATCTTAGAAGAATCAGGTGGATCTCTGTGAGTTTGAGGTCTGCGTGGTCTACAGAACATGTTCCAGGACAGCCAGGGCTACACAGGAGAGATGTCTCAAAAAGCCAAACCAACCAACCAACCAACCAAATAAAAAACCACCCATAGAATAAAATAGAAAATTAAGAGAAATGACTGTCAGATGAGTTCGATTTTGTGTGTGAGGACGTTCTCCTCTTTCAGTTACGCAGATGTGTTTATTGGAGCCCCTCTGTTCATGGATCGGGGTTCTGATGGGAAACTCCAGGAGGTCGGCCAGGTCTCAGTGTCTCTGCAGAAGGCGTCGGGAGACTTCCAGACTACAAAGCTGAATGGCTTTGAGGTTTTTGCCAGGTTTGGAAGTGCCATAGCTCCTTTGGGAGACCTGGACCAGGATGGCTTCAATGGTAAGATCCAAGCACCTTTCTGTGTCCCCCGAGGAAGCCCTGACTGTCATGTACAGGAGCTCTTATGTGCTAACCTCCTCCCCGGAATGATAGAGAGCACATCACTGACACCAAATTTAAAAACAGATTGCTATTTTTTTTTACCCTTAATACTGAAAATCAATTTTCAAAACTTGGCTTTCATGAGCTAGAATGCCAGATGGTTCAATTCGTTCTCAAGGAGCCCTCTGGATTCTGCTGCCTCGCAGCGCCCCCTAGTGTCTATTTGGTTCCAAGTGAAAAACAGGCTCATTGTCAAAGCAATGACTTAATGCCTACCTCAGGTATGTGTTTCCAGTAAAGTTTTTTTTTTTTTTATAGTCACAGCTCTATAGTGAACCTTGGAGAGAGGTCTGGCTTTTCATGGGGACTTGTAAACGGCTTATGCTCATTGTGTTATAGTGGTCTTTTTTTTTTTTTTTTTTTTTTAAAGATTTATTTATTTATTTTATGTGTATGAGTGCACTGTAGCTGTACAGATGGTTGTGAGCCATCATGTGGCTGCTGGGAATTGAACTCAGGACCTCTGCTTGCTCTGGCCCCGCTCACTGTGGCCTTGCTCACTCTGCCCCGCTCGCTCTGCCCCGCTCGCTCTGCCCCGCTCGCTCTGGCCCGCTCGCTCTGCCCCGCTCGCTCTGCCCCGCTCGCTCCGGCACAATACACTGTAGCTGTCCTCAGATGCACCAGAAGAGGGCGTCAGATCTCATCATGGATGGTTCTGAGCCACCATGTGGTTGCTGGGATCCGAACTCAGGACCTTCGGAAGACCAGTCATTGCTCTTACCCACTGAGCCTTCTCACCAGCCTCTATAGTGGTTTTATATTTCAATAGTTACAGATACCTTAAAAAAAAAAAAAGTTGGCTTTTACTACACAGCTCTTTTCCAAAGCCTGAAATACAGATTAAAAATTAAATATGTAAAATACAGGTTACAAGGATTTTTGTAAAAGAATAGTAAGGAGAGAATTGTTGGTTTGTTTGTATAATCAGCAATATGTTTGGGTTTAAGCAATATATTAGGAAGTTATTAAGAAGAAAACTTGATGAATTCAATAGTACAGATGACTCTGACTGGATAGTGGAAAGGAATCCCTTCCACTCCTGCCTTTTGAACAGCTGTGTGTTACAGACCAGCTTGAAGAACCGTAGAGGGCTTCAAACTTAGTGAATAACTAGACCAGGGTATATTTTGCTTCCTAAAATAGTCTTAAATCTTTTTTTGTCATCAGAGAACATAGCAGTCAACTGTAGAATAAAGCTCATAACAAGTTATGGAAAGACCACTGTAGGTCACTGCTTACTGAAAGTAAAACCTGGAGAGAAGCAAGAAAACTGTATCTGATTTTCTACCTTGTGTGAAATTATCAGGTCCCTTTCATTTCAGCTGGGCTCTGTCTCCCAGGCTTTCTGGAACAGCTAACACAGAAAGCTGTTGCTTTGTTCCAAAGGTATTCCAGTCACTCTAAAGTGACATTTCCCGGGTATTGTCATCTTACTTTTCATATTTTTGTTATGTTATTTGACAGCATGTATAAACAATAGCAAAAACCTTCGAAAAGATTTTTACAAAGAAGTTTTAGTGTTGAGAGATAAATACCCTAGGAGGTGTTGATGGTCTCTAGGGAACTCTGAACGGTAAATCTTTAGTGGAAGATTACCCGAGCCATGTTTATGTAAACGTGCACTTTTATGCTGCTAGTTCCAATCTAATTTTGTTCAGCTGTGATAACAGAGAGTGCCTGTTTCAGTCCTCCACCCCCTTAGATACCAGCAAAAGGCGAATTAGTTACTTGTTGCTGTTACCAGATAAAAAGCAATTTAAGGGAGTGCCTTAGTTAGGGTTTTACTGCTGTGAACAGATACCATGACCATGGCAACTCTTATAAGGACAACATTTAGCTGAGGCTGGCTTACCGGTTTAGAGATTCAATCTGTTATCATCATCTTCCAGGTAGGAGCATGGCAGCATCCAGGCTGCCATGGTGCAGGAGAACCTGAGAGTTCTCCATCTTCATCTGAAGGCCACCAGAAGACTTGTCTCCCACATGGTCTTAAAGCCCATTCCCACAGGGACACACCTACTCCATCCAGCAAGACCACACCCACCCTGACAAAGCCACACCTCCTAGTAGCACCACTCCCTGGGCCAAGCGTATTTAAACCACCTCAGAGAAGAAGGGTTTTCTTTGGCTTACAATCCGAGAGCAGTGGCAGCAGAAGCCTAAAGAATTAAAAATTTTGTGTTTATGTTGTCTCAGTATAAATTGAACAGAATGAAGAAGTCAGAACTTTGAGATTTACGAACTAGATTTTCATTTTGTAAGATTAAACTCACAGATGAATTGGAAGGAGGGGTCAAAAGGGTCAAAATGAACTTTAGATGAGTGTTTTCATGTCTTCTCATCCACATCTGTAATGTAAGGTGAAGCATTTTAGATTCATAAATCTAAACCCAGGGCACCTGCCTCTAAATTAATGTTGTCACTTTTGCATAGTTTTCTTTGAATTTCTTTGAACTAGAATGTCCCTTTTTGATTTGTTTTCTGTCATCTTTAGAGAGTCTCACTCTGGAGCCCAGGCTGACCTTGAACTCAGAATCCTCCTGTGATAGTCTCTTGAGTGTTGGGATTACAGGCTTTTCCCCTCTTAACAGCCTAGACTGCTGTTCTACAGAACTCCTGCTCAACACTTAACTTAACGGATGGGTTGTGTGTAAGAATGTTAATACCCAGAATGTCTTCTGTCCACCCCTGCCCACTTTCCTAATTCACTATTCCTCTTCTCGCTTTCTTCATCTTCTTCACCCTGTTCCTTCTTGTCCACAGATATTGCAATTGCTGCTCCATATGGTGGTGAAGATAAAAAGGGACTTGTTTATATCTTCAATGGAAGATCCACAGGCTTGAATTCGGTGCCATCTCAAATCCTCGAGGGGCAGTGGGCTGCTCAGAGCATGCCCCCAAGCTTTGGCTACTCAATGAAGGGAGCTACAGATGTAGATAGAAATGGATATCCAGGTACTTTTCCACAAATATGTGAGACTCTGGGCTTTTTCAGTCCCCAAAGTATTAATTATTCTTTTCGTGTCTATCATCCCATTTAATGTTTAAACACTGATGAAGACTTTAAACAGCCCTGTTTGATGGGAGTGTACAATATGAAACAAAAAAAGCCAAATGCACATTCCAAGTTTTTAAAATGGCATCCATTGGTTTTTGTTTTTAAAATGGCATCCATTGGTTTTTGTTTTTAAGGAGCTAGTATTTTTATGAACTGGTGCAATCACTCTGTGTGTGTGTGTGTGTGTGTGTGTGTTTGGATGCATGCATTGAGTGCACCTGCATGTGGAGGCCAGCGGTCATGTCTTGTGTTTGCCTCTGACACCTTATGTTTTGAGACAAGGTCCATCACTGGAGCTCCTAAATTTGGCTCTGCTGGTTGAGCAAGCCTAGAGGTCCATCCGTTGTCTCTCTCCTTAGTCCCATGCTAGGATTACAGGTGCATAGCACCATATCCTGCTTGAGTGTTGGGGAATACAAGCTCAAGTCCTCAGGCTTTGTGGAGTAAGAACTTTACTCACAGAGCCATCCGCCTAGCCTGGACTAATCACTCTGATTTATAGCAAAGCAAAACAAGTACCATTTCATCGAATTTTCGCAACAACAATGTTGTGTAATTTAGCTGATTGAGGTCATGATAAGACGATTTTGTAGATGTGAAAGTAACTGGAAAAGGGTGACTTGACCAAAGTTTTCCTCAGAGTTAATCTGTTCGAGTGGGGCCATCAGATTTCTACATCCTTTGAGTATTATAAAGGATCAAACTTGATCCTTTCTTTACATGAAGTAAAATTTAGAAGACCCAGATGACCTCTGTTGTGGAAATAGCCACTCTGGATTCTGGGTGTAAGCTTGGTGCCATGCATTAGAAGTGAGACATGAGATTTGGCTGTGAATTGGCATTATTTTAGAGCTTTGTTATGAGTGCAGTGTGCACACTACAAAGCTTAATATCACAAAATATATCTTCCCACTCTCCCCCCCCACCCTGATGTGTTTATACTTTGTGATTGTTTGAGGCACTTTTTTTTTTAATGTACCCCAGGCTGTCCTGGAACCCATGTGCCTTTGCTTTTGCCTTTTGAGTGGCTGTGATTACAGGTGTGCAGCCCTAATCCTAGCTCATTCATTCATTCATTCATTCATTCATTCATTCAATGAATATACATATATTATATGTATATATAAATGTATAAGTTTTTATTATTTTATGTGAGTGGGTATTTTACTAGTACATATGTTGGTACATCATGTGTTCAGTGCCTACTGAGGCCAGAAGAGGGTGTCACATCCCACAGAACTGTAGTTATAGACAATTTTGAGTCACCTTGTGAATACTGGAACTAAACTTGGATTTATAGGAAGAGCAGCCAGTGTCCTTTAACCGCAGAGCCATCTCTTCAATCATATATATATCTAACATAACTTTAAGTTACATATATGAGTATACATATAAACACATAACATATACATATGTATACATAAACTTATATACATATAAATTATATATATACATATAATTTAACAAAATAACATGTTTTATTTGCTTTTCATTGTATATTTTATTTCTTTGAAATACCAGAAACATTTATTATTCTAAGATATGAATTTTATGTTTCCTATTTTTACCAATAACTGTCATATATTATTTTACCTTCTATTTTAAAATATATACATATACATACACACACACACATATATATGTATGATTGTTGTTGTTGTATGCCTCCAAATATTTCCTTAGGACAAAATTTTGCATGTGTCTGTTATTTCAAAGGCATGCACTCATGTGTGTGTGTGTGTGTGTGTGTGTGTGTGTGCGCCCAGGTATGGTGGTATTTAACTTATGTGTGGTTCTGGTGCACGAGGAGGTTGGAGGATGTGTGTGGATGTCACCTGGTTGATTCTTGCCTTTCTACCTTATTTGAGACAGGAAGTGTGTGCTGCTGCAGCTTTGCTGGCTTGGGAACTTCAGGGGAGTCTCAGCTCTAAGTAGGGGCATGTTAGATTAGAGACACTTGCACAACTGTGTCCAGTGCTCGTAAGCACCAAGCCATCTCTCTAGCCCTTTAAAGTGTTCTTGTTTAGCTGGAGGAGAGCCTAACTGGGGATGAGAGTTTATTCACTACTTTGACATAATTTTGTCTTGTGCATATTATCTTAAAAACTTCTTGGTTTTGAGAATAAAACCCAAGAGCAGTAAACATGCCATAGAATAGTGCATATTTTTAAAACCATTTTTATTATTAACATATTTCTTTCTCTCTCAAGACTTAGTTGTAGGAGCTTTTGGTGTGGATCGAGCTGTCTTATACAGGTATGTTGCATATACTTTAATACATGAATATTTTAAATTATTTGAAAATTTTTAATTTATGTACTCATTTGAATTTCAGTTTGACTTTCTTGATGTAGTGACAAAATTATTTGTTCTATTCAAGATTTACTGCACATAGTATATATTCAAGAAACTCTCAAAGAATAGAAAGCTATGGTTTTTTAAAAATATTTTTTAAAAACTATTTAGAATTTTTCCTCACTAGCCTTTAAATTTTGTGTGAAGACATTGTCCTGCATTTTTAGTCACCCTTAAACTGTATGGGTAGTAGCTGAAAATATCTTTGCCTTGTGTACACAAAACACTGGGCTTGGGCCCTCTGCCCCAACAAAAATGAATTTAAGATGACAAAGGTTTATATTGTCGTAGAGGAGGCAGTGAAACTAAATTGGTACTTGTGCCTCAGTGTTTCATGACCATAAAGGTGGTATGCCATAAACATCAAAACTCTTTTATTTAAACCATGCTCTCATGGTATACAAATTCTCATTTTTTAGCTGTCTACATGCTCTCAGTTCTATGGGTCATTCCTTCCTCTACCTCAGAACACCACTGACCTCTTAAATAGGTTGAGGTTATGGACTGAACTTGGTAAGAAAGTTTCCACTGGAGTGGTATAAGGCACTGTGATCCATCAACTTCATCATAGCCATGGAGAACATAAACTGGGTGGAGTGGTGCACACTTTTTTTTTTTTTGCTCTTAATCACTTTTCCTTTTATTTAGTCCCACAACCTCTCACTTCTTTTTTTTCCTTTTTTTATTAGATATTTTCTTTATTTACATGTCAAATGATTTCTCCTTTCCCCTTTCTGTTTCCCCTCCAAAACAAACAAACAAAAAAACCCCAAAAACCAACAAGAACAAACCCCTGTTGCCTCCCCCCTCCCAATGCCTGCCATCCCACCCTCTCCCACTTATTGGCCCTGGCATTCCCCTACACTGGGGCACAGAACCTTCACAGGGCCGAGGTCCTCTCCTCCTATTGATGATCGAATTTGCAATCCTCTACTATACACATACTGCCAGAGAGTGGTGCACACTTTTAATCCCAACACTTAGGAGGCAGAGGCAGGGAGATCTCCATGAGTTCTAGGCCAGCCTCGTGTACAAAACCAGTCCAGGATAGCTAGAGCTGTTACACAGAGAGACCTTGTCTTGAAAACCACAATAAACAAACAACACCCCTACAACACACACAAACACAACAAAAACCCTTACAGACTTTGAGGATTTGTCATATGGAGCAGCCTCATTGACCTGACCCCATTGTTCTTGAATATAAAACTTAGACTTGTGCATCTGAATTTTGCGAAACTGTACTTAACTCTCAAGTTGAATATTCCTTATTTGAAATGTTTGGGACTGGAGGTGCTTCAGATTTTGGAGTTTTATAGGTTTTCAAGTATTTGCAGAGACTCATTTAAGCATTAAGCGTTTCTAGTCTAAAAGTCCAAAACTTGAAATAGTCCAAAACATTTTTGATCATCTTGTTGGTACTCAAATTGTTGTAGGTTTAAGAATCCATAGTATTTTATTGTTTGGATTTTCAGGATGTGGGGATACTCAGATATATTTTAGTTTTATAATTATTGCTAATAATTAATATAATTAATAAAGTGTTATAAAATTAATAAACACTTGCATGAAGTAAGAATTTAAGAAATTTAAAGGACAAAATGGGTTGGAGAGATGGTCTAGCAGTTAAGAATGGAGTTAGGAGCATGGACTGTTCTTGCAGAGGATCCAGGTTCAGTTCCTAGCATCTATGTCAGGCCTGGAACTCCATCTCACCGGGATCTGGTGTCCTTTTCTGGCTTCTGCAGGCGTCTATGCTCATTCCCACCCATCTTCCACCCTAAATGCACAAAGTTAAAATGATAAAAACAAATATTTAAAGGGTATAAAATAACCACGTGTATGCTGTGCTGTAAGGTTCTTCTCATTAAGAAGTCATGTCCGCCTTAAGTGTGATCTGTAGGTATTCTGCCTGCACCACCTTAAGTGTGATCTGTAGGTATTCTGCCTGCACCGCCTTAAGTGTGATCTGTAGGTATTCTGCCTGCACCACCTTAAGTGTGATCTGTAGGTATTCTGCCTGCACCACCTTAAGTGTGATCTGTAGGTATTCTGCCTACACCGCCTTAAGTGTGATCTATAGGTATTCTGCCTGCTTCGCAGGATCTGTCTCCTTTCCTATACATGTGCCTGTCAGCACAGGTAGGTTTATGGCATACACACTCCTCCCCGTGTTCCCTCTAATTAGCTGGGTGTCCTATAGCTAGTAACAGTTGTGCTTTATTGTGTTGAACTCAGGAAGGCTGATTGATTGTCTCACTTGTCTCACTTGCCTGGAATTGAACAATTGCCAGGATGCAGGACTGAATTAGGTCAGTTGTGGGTAAAATGAGACAGTCAAACGTCTTATGTTTACACCTAGGCTAGTATAATTGTCATTGCTATTACCAATAGTAATGAGCATTGAATTGCACCTGTAGTGAATGAGAATTTAATCAATCTATTTTTAAATAACCTTTCTCTCCTTTTTCTCTTCCTTCTCTCTCTCTCTCTCTCTCTCTCTCTCTCTCTCTCTCTCTCTCTCTCTCTCTCTCTCTCTCTCTCTCTCCTCATTTAAAACTAGAGCCAGACCCGTTGTCACCGTAAATGCTGGCCTTGAAGTGTACCCTAGTATTTTAAATCAAGACAATAAGATCTGCCCGTTGCCTGGGACAGCTCTCAAGGTTTCCTGGTAAGGATCTTTGTTTAGTAGTCACTGTGATGATTAATAGTTCAGTCATTGTACAAACAACACAAAGTTAGCTGGCAGGGCTGAAATAAGAAACCCAGGCAGTTTCTGTGAATGCAGTCTATATCCATGTCAGGATATAGAAGTCGACTTTCAAGGAAGCTATCTAGAAGGTTCCAGAAATAGTTTATAACTTAATATAAGAAAGATTTTTAATGTATTATGTATAGTCAAAAGTGTATTCGAGAAGAAAAAGGTAAGCAGACCTTAAAATATTTTCATTTTAATTAGAAATAGGACCTTCTGAAAGTTTGTTTATAAAAGGATGTGTTTTTTTCTCAGACTTCATATATGTGAATAATATTACAAAATTATTTTTCTCTAATATTTTGGGTTTTTTTTTGCTTGTTACACACACACACACACACACACACACACACAGAGTCTATTTTTTTGTGTGTGAGTTCTCTGTATCATAATTTCTTAAATCCTAATATGGAATTTCCATGAGTTTTGCTATATTTTCATTTAACTGTACTATAGTTTTCTTTTATATAAATTGATTCTTATTATTTTAAGAACTTGAAAATTTTCATGTATGTCCAAATAAATAGAACACTTAGCTAATAAGGAGTCTTGACTCACATATAATGAGAGCAGCTGGCCCTGAGGAACTCTGTTCATGGTTCTTTATAGGAGGTCAGATAGAACTTACAGGTATGATGCGAACCATGCATAGATACGAAAATTTTATTTGAAACAAATCTGAGAAGGGCATTTTCCTGGCTTTCTTGAGTGGTTGCTCCAAACATTGAAAGCTTACAGTTCTCATTCTCATTGGATTATGTTACACTACATACATACATAGCAGTACTTAACGCTAGCTCTGGGCTTGGTTGGCAACCAAGTTGTTTAGGTTTAGCTGACATTTTACTGCTCTTACCTGCTCTCACCTTTCCTATGGGTACTGGGCAAGTTCTGCTAATGTAGTCAACATTAGAAGGCTTCTGGTGTGATATCCAGAGCTGTGTATGCAGATATAACCCTGTTTTACAGAAGAACCCCTGGGTTCTTGTCATCATAACCATGATAGAGTGACAAATATATTTTGCATCATATTTCAGTGAATAAGAGGCATGTCTCAACAATTAGAGAATGATAGGGGAAGACACCCAGAGTGGACCACTGACCTCCATGTGTGTACACATAGGCAAGTTCCTCCCTGCATGTGTACATACATGTACATACAAACACACAGGCAACTAATACATAGATAAGTACTAGAAGAATATTAAAATATAAAGAAAGATGAAATTTTTTTGTAATGCAGACTCTACCATCTGTTCTCTGCATTTGTCAATTCAACAAACCATGAAGAGAAATATACAGTAAAAATTGTGTTCTGGAGACGTGCAAAACTTCTTGTTATTCCTTAAAAATGCAATACAGCAGATATTCACATAGTATTTACATTGTATTAAATATTATAACTGTGTGAGTGTTACAACTATTCTGTGGGTGGTGACTTAAAGTTGGAGGATGTCAGCTGTCTGCAGACACAACATTGTTTTAGATCAGAGTTCTCACGATCCGCTGATTTTGGTGTCAGGGAGAACGGCTGATTGCTAGAACCATTTCCTACCACCCTGAATGCTAAGGGAGAGTTACATTAGAAATGTGAGATTTGGGTGGTATTCAGCTTTCGGTAGTATACTTAAACTAGATTATAGAATTTACATTTGAAAACATTTTTCTTACAGTTTTAATGTCAGATTCTGCTTAAAGGCGGATGGCAAAGGAACACTTCCGAGGAAGCTCAGTGAGTATCTTGTGTACAGGGTCGGTGTGCTTCAGGGCACACGATGCAGTTAGTTCTTCAAGTAGCTGTTATCATTTTAACCTGAATGTTTATGCTTGAAGACATTTAAGATTAAATAATTAGATATAATTACTTTCGTTGGCAGCTTGTAGGCCAGCTCAGAGGCAGTATTTTTGTTGCTGGACACTGAGCATAGGGATGTAAATAGAAGGCAGCATTTAGGACGTTGTGTGGTTAATGATAGGAGGGAAAATGGGGCCCGGGTGAGGTGTCATTGTTTATCAATCTGTGCTCTATTGAGAGCTAGGGAAGGCCTTCCCCTTCCTTGGAAAGGGTGTAAAGTTTGTGTTGCTGTATTTAGTCTGTGGCACTGACCCCATTCCTTCTATGCTGAAATGATTGATGTGGTCTGAGAGCATGGTTTGCCAGTTGAATGGATGGTGACTTCTGCTAGTGAGTAGGGGCAGGCTGGAGAAGAATGCTAAAGGAGCTGCACTCAGTGTGAATGTGCAGAGGATGGCAAGCAGGACCTCACTGCAAGCTCAGATTTATGTGCAGACCACAAGGGAATGAGAGAGCAGAGGGATGCCCCAGGACTGGTTAAGTCTGGGTGGAGTGAGCTCACTTAAGGAGAGGTGATGTAGCCATGGAGACCAGAAAGAGGGATACACCTGCATTCAAGATTAAACACTTAAAGAAATAGACAGAGAGACTTGAGGTTTTAAAAATTTGCATTACTGAGTTTGAGGCCAGCCTGGTCTACAGAGTGAGTTCCAGGACAGCCAGGGCTATACAGAGAAACCCTGTCTCAAAAAAAACCAAACCAACCAACCAAACAAATATTTGCATTAAAAGTTCCTTTTAAGCAACTGCTTAAAGAAATAAGTATTAGAAGGCAGTAATTGTAACAATTGCCTGTGTATTTATTTCAAATGATTTGTTACCCATTAGATTCTCTTTGGCCGTATGCATCAGGAGGGACATATTCAGTTGTCACATTAAAGAGCAGCTTCATTGGAAGCACCGTTGCAAGTGATATAAGCTGTTCATAATACTCAATGTAATGATGTGGATGCACATTAATCAATACTTACCAAAATTGACAAGACACTTGCTACTTGCATTAATTAGTAGAAGTCCTTCCTGTGTGTGTGTGTGTGTATGTGTGTGTGTGAGTGTGTGTGTGTGTGAGTGTGTGTGTGAGTGTGTGTGTGAGTGTGTGTGTGTGAGTGTGTGTGTGTGAGTGTGTGTGTGTGAGTGTGTGTGTGAGTGTGTGTGTGTGATTGTGTGTGTGTGAGTGTGTGTGTGAGTGTGTGTGTGAGTGTGTGTGTGTGTGTGTGTGTGTGCCTGTGTGTACTGTGATGGGGATAGAATCTAGGGTCTCATGCTTTCTACCAACAGCTTGCTCCCCTCACCCAGTAGGAAAAGTCTTAATTTACTTCTGTTTCAGTCCATGACCATCCTTACTTAGCTTAACTTAAAAGCTTTTTTCCCCTTAGCTTAAATTAAAGGCAAAATTTTCCCCCTCTGATAACTTGGCTTCATTGCTGTCATTGTAATTGCATATGACATTTTTTGGGGGACAAGAGAATTATTTAGTTATTAGTTTCTGGAATTAATGTGTTGCTGTCTCACCACAATGCTTAGACATTCAAGTGAATTTAGAAGGAAGTTGCTTTTCAGAAATGAGTATCTCTGCCTGCAGGAAAAGTCTAGATTGCCAGGACAGCGATGTGCCCACAAGGAATGTGTTGGTTATAAATGCTTTGGTTTGTATAGACTTCCAGGTGGAGCTTCTTTTGGATAAATTCAAGCAAAAGGGAGCCATCCGACGAGCACTGTTTCTCCATAACAGGTCCCCGGGGCATTCCAAGACCATGACTGTTTTCAGGGGGGGACAGATGCAGTGTGAGGAGCTGGTCGCCTATCTTCGGGTAAGACACTTTCTGCACCGTTAACTTTTCCTCATAGTTACCCCCTCTTTCATGTATATGATTTTTCTACCTGTAAACTGGTGTTTAGTTAAAAATGAAAAGCTCAGAAATACACCAGAGAAAATTGGCTTTTCCAGTGTCAAAGCCAATATCAAAGATAGAGTTTATTCCTGTCAGATTCAGTAACACTCGAAGAGGCTAGAGTGTTACTGAATGAGTCCTGAAAAAAACTTATTTCTGGAAATATTGCTGGACTCTCAAGTCCACTGCTACAAAATTTTGTAATAACAAAAACAAACTGGGAAACCACAGGTAATCTTTGACGGAAGAATGGATAAACTGTCGTAACATAATACCCAGCAGTAACATTTAATCTTGTATGTACGGAACAGTATGGGTAAGGCTTAAACTGTTAAATGGAAAGAAAATCAGAGGTTATGTATGAGCTCATTTCCAGTTATCCAAATGAGAAAAAAAACAAACGTGAGGGTCGCACGATTCAGTGATGCACACACTGTTAGATCTCTATCTGGCAAGGTGGGCATGTAAATATCCGCCATCAGGAAAGAGTGACCACATGAGATTTCTAGACAAGCTTGAAAACAGAGGTGTCAACAGAGCAGGCAGGGAAGGGTGAACTGAAATTTCAGCAGCCCTTAACTTCCCTTACTAAGAAGTGAAGCAAAGGTTGAAAGGAAAAGAAATTGGGCAGCTTAAAGCCACATTAACATTGTTCTGATTACTGGGTTGGGTAGCTGCCTGAGTGTTCATTTTACCATGTTGACATAAAATAAGACATAATTGCTCTAAGGAAGACAAGAGAAGAATTTCTTCAAGGAATGTGAGTGACCATGGCTGGAAGCCTCCTCCCCCGAAGCCCAGACTCTGGCCTGAGTTGTGTGTTTTTACAGACACAGGGCAAAGGGAGGTTGATGGACTGTTGAGTGGAATCCCTTCTGTAAGGTTCACATGTCGTCTTTAACATCATCTACAGCGTTCAGATCTTTATCCCATTCTTTGGCTGCTGGAGGTGAGAGATCCACCAGTATTTCTGATGGATTCCAATAGTGTCAGCTAGCAATGGCAAAAGTAAGTCAGATGCAGAGATTTATAGCTAAGAGTTATTTTAAAAGACTAATAATATCCTATAGCAACTCTGGTTCATTATCTGAAGTATTACATCTGTGCATAATTGGCAGAGCTCAGCTGTTAGCAGACTGTTAATACATGTGGTTTCTTCAGAGGACTTTGGTTCACAATTAATGCACTTCGTAGGTTTTTGTTTTTGTTTTGGTGAGCCAAATGTTACACTATAAAACTAACCCTGATGAATAGTTCTTACTGAACAGTCATGTGAGTATTACTTTATGCTTACTGCAGTTAACACAGTTTTTCAGATGTTAGAACTGAATGCTCTGTGATGAATTCAGCTGCTTTTGTGGTTCCCCAGGTTGTGGATTTCTCCAAATAGTTTAGGTTGATGTCACCTTTAACCTGAAGCTCTTTTGTTTCAGGATGAATCTGAATTTAGGGACAAGCTCACCCCCATCACCATTTTTATGGAGTATCGGTTGGACCAGAAAGCGGCTGCTGATGCCACAGGCTTGCAGCCCATCCTGAACCAGTTTACTCCAGCCAATGTCAGTCGGCAGGTAACTCATGACCCAAGTTATTTCTTACCTCTTAAATCTTTTGTTAGGGCTTTTACAGTTTGTGTTCTTAAGTATCATAAGGGATTGTTTTTACAATGTGGGTAGATGTTTAATTAAGAAATCAGAGGGGGTTGGGCAGTGGTGGCCCATGCCTTTAATCCCAGCACTTTCGAGGCAGAGGCAGGTGGATTTCTGAGTTTGAGGCCAGCCTGGTCTACAGAGTGAGTTCCAGGACAGCCAGGGCTACACAGAGAAACCCTGAGTGGATAATTTGATCCTTCTTAGAAGGGGGAACGAAATACCCATGGAAGGAGTTACAGAGACAACGTGTGGAGTAGAGACTGAAGGAGTGGCAATCCAGAGACTGCTTCACCTGGGGAATCCATCCCATATACAATCACCAAACCCAAGCACTATTGTGGATGCCAACAGGTGCTTGCTGACAGGAGCCTGATATACTTGGCTCCTGAGAGGCTCTGCCAGTGCCTAACAAATATAGAAGTGGATGCTCACAGCCATCCATTGGACTGAGCACAGGGTCCCCAGTGAAGGAGCTAGAGAAAGGACCCAAGGAGCTGAAGGGTTTGCAGCCCCTTAGGACGAACAACAATATGAACTAACTAGTACCTCCAGAGCTCCCAGGGACTAAATCACCAACCAAAGAGTACACATAGTAGGACTCATGGCTCTAGTTGTATATGTAGCAGAGGATGGCCTAGTCAGTCATCAATGGGAGGAGAGGCCCTTGGTCCTGTGAAGGTTCTATGTCCCAGTGTAGGGAAATACCAGGGCCACGAATCAGGAGAGGGTGGGTTGGTAGGCAGGGAAAATGGGGAGGGAATGGGAGTTTTTCAGAGGGGAAACCAGGAAAGGGGATAACATTTGAAATGTAAATAAAGGAAATATCTAATAAAAAAAAAAGGAAGGAAGGAAGAGAGAGAGAGAAAGAAAGAAATCAGAGGGGGAAGTAATCAGAAGATTTAGATGTGAGATCTTTAAACCTATTTGGTAGTTATATACATTAAAAGACTGGGCTACCAGACCCCCTGGAGCTCCCAGGGACTGGACCATCAACCAAAGAATACACATGGAGGGGTCATGGTCCTGGCTGCATATGTGGCTTTATTGGACATCAGTAGGAGGAGAGGCCCTTGGGTGTTTGATGCCCCAGTGTAGGGGAATGCCAGGGTGGAAGGATGGGAGTTTGTTGGTGGGGGAGCACCCTCATAGAGGCAGGAGTGGGGGGATGGGATAGTGGGTTTGTGAAGGGGAGGCCTGGAAAGAGGAAAACATTTGAAATGTAAATAAAGAAAATATCCAATAAAAAAAACCACACACACAAAAAGAAAGAGTGGGTCATGTTTTGTATACATACAATAGTAAAATGATTTAAGGGAAATAACAAAAGGCCAGTTTATTTACATGCAGCTTTTAGTACTTATATCTTGGATGTACATTTTGTCATTGGATATATATATATATATGTGTGTGTGTGTGTGTGTGTGTATGTGTGTGTGTGTATGCATGTATATATGTGTGTGTATATGTATATATATGTGTGTGTATACACACACACACACACACACATATATATATATATATATATATATATATATATATAATGCATATGCCATTTTATGTATATAGCTTATATAAGTAATTGCCAAGTCCAGCCCTGCTTGGTCCTGGAAACTTGACTGGGGGGTGGTGGCGGCATCAAGGGCGAACAAACATACATGTACTGAAAAGCTGGGGTCAAGTGGGTTATGTGCACCCTGATGGAGGAGTATCAACTATCACACAGCATCTGGGAACCTCAGTGTGTTTGTTATGTACAACCCAGGGGGAAGGGCTGGCTAGTCTTGTAGGTGGTCTCTGTGGGTGAGGAGTCTCAGCATGGAAACATCTGGGAGGAAGAAGGTGCAATTGCTAGGTTTTGCCCACACTGCCAGTATTTGCACTGAGACGAGAGGAAAGCATCGCCAGTTCTGAGCCTGCACTGCGTGGGGAAGGCTTTCCCATTCCCATGGGTCTGGTGCATTGCTCCTTCACACTGCTTTGCTCACATCCAACAGTACGCTTTCACTCAGGACTTCATTTGCTCGTTAAACGTACACTCTGAGCTCCTGGCTCACCGCAAGTAATTTCATCACACAATTTCAAACAGCTCGGTGATTTTGCAAAACCCCTTGCACAATATCTCTCTTTAAATATTGTTTTCTATACCTTCCTTGACTTTTACTACACGTCCATAAAGCTTGGTCTCTCAGAGTTCATTAGCATAATCTTGGACTTTGACTTCCTTTCTAAGATCTCATGAGCTGTGTTTCTAGGGGTATAATTTGAGAACTGTAATATGACAACATAGAAATTGAAAATATTTTTTAAATCTTGAAATGTTTTAAAAAGTTTATATGTAGTTTATATATTTTAACAAACATCATATTTTGTTTTGTACCTTATAATTTAGTGTACCTGCCATTTTTTTACTATGCACTAGCAAAGGATGTGTGAACATAGGTCTGTGTTCAGCGTAGTTATTGGGGTGGATGGATGCTGTACCATTGGTTAACTTTATGTCTGACTACGTCTTTATGTCTAGGATGTGGGATTTTCTTTAGAAATAACTTTTTACCTGTGCCTTATAGTATGGGTTTTGATGTATGGACTGTGACTATTTTTCTTTATAATTTTAAAATTATTTTAGAAATCTTTTTTTTTAAAGATTTATTTTATTTATTTTATGTGTATGAGTACACTGTAGCTGTACAGATGGCTGTGAGCCGTCATGTATGTGGCTGCTGGGAATTGAACTGAAGACCTCTGCTGGCCCCGCTCACTCTGGCCCCACTCACTGCCACGTAATTTACTGCAGTTGTCCTCAGACACACCAGAAGAGGGTGTCCCATCTCATTACGGGTAGTTGTGAGTCAGCATGTGGTTGCTGGGGTCCGAACTCAGAACCTTCAGAAGAGCAGTCAGTGCTCTTATCCGCTGAGCCATCTCGCCAGCCCTATTTTAGAAATCTTTATCATTATTGTTACTACTTTATTTTTGAGATAAGCTCTCACTGAAATAGCCTTTATTTTCCTTTTTTTCTTCATGTGTTTGTTCCTTCTACCAACATCTCTTTTTTTTGTTTTTGTTTTTCGAGACAAGGTTTCTCTATATAGCCCTGGCTGTCCTGGAACTCACTCTGTAGAGCAGGCTGGCCTTGAACTCAGAAATCCGCCTGCCTCTGCCTCCCAAGTGCTGGGATTAAAGGCATGTGCCACCACTGCCCAGCCAACATCTCTTTTATTGCACTGTTTCTCTCTTGAGGGTTTTTGTATGTGTTCTTATGTCACATTCCCTTGGCCAGAGCCAGAAAAAGCAAGTTTAGATTTTTTTTGATGTTTTCTTTTGGTCTAATTAGTTAATTGATTGATTGATTCTAGTTGTTTGGTTGATTTGTTTTTTTGTTTGTTTTGTTTTGTCTTTTGTCTTTTTTAAAAAAGCTCTTTCCCAATATTTTGTATATGTTGAACTTATTTTGACCCTTTTCTCCCTACTTAATATTTGCAGCCAGTTTCTGTGATAGCAGCAGAGGCCAGTGTCTTAACGAGGAGCCCTGATTATCTTGTCACTGCTTGTATAGGTTAGCCAGGAGCACATTTAAAAGAGCCTTCATTTCTTGTACTAGACTTTATTCCAAAATGCTAACAACTAATTTGAGAAATACAAAGTTCTAAGTAATTATATTTTACCCTATTTTTTCCTTATTCTTGATTACCTACCCTGACATGTTTGAAGATGAGTTTCTGGGATCCATGTCAAAAATAATAAAATGTTTTTCTTTAAGGCTCATATTCTACTTGACTGTGGTGAAGACAATGTCTGTAAACCTAAACTGGAAGTTTCTGTAGATAGGTAAGTTGTACTCTAAACCGTAAATATTAAAATATAAGAATTTTAAATGGAAAAGCACACTTTTCTATTCAAGATGCTAATGTTTATAAGGAGAATTATTTAGAGTAAAGGAGAATTCACAATTTTCTTCACAATAAAGCAATTAATTCAGTGGTATAAAAAATACCCACTGTATTTTCACTGGGGGCCTAGCTTGTCAGGTTTATGACCATCATCGGCTTTGGTTGTACCATGAGTCCTACTAATTGCCTTGATACACTTCATTGTGGACAAGCTCTGAACTGAGGAATGTCCTATCGCTTGGTGAGACTGTTGTAAGAATTATGATAAAAGAATAATTCATCTTTTTAGCAAGGCCATCAAGGAATTAAAAGTACACGCATAGATATAATATGACTTTGGTAGTATGTGTACCTGGCCATGATCTGTGACAGCCATCATCATTCAGTCACACAGTGTGGAGCTATTTTCTGTTTCCTGTTGAGCTGTGGAGAAGCCTTCACCTATCCTGAGACAGTGAAGGCTGTTGGCTACGTGACTTGTCTCTTGCTTCTCTCCCAGTGGAGTCTCTTTTCACTGTTGGATTTGCATTAACTTCCAGTGATCAAAAGAAGATCTATATTGGGGATGACAACCCTCTGACTCTGACTGTGAAGGCGCAGAATCAGGGGGAAGGAGCCTATGAAGCAGAGCTCATCGTTTCCATCCCACCGCAGGCCGACTTCATCGGGGTTGTCCGAAACAATGAAGTAAGCAAGCTGTCTCTTTGAAAATCACAGCGCACTGCCAGCTCTTATTAACATTAATGAGGCAGTCTATATTTAGTGAAGCCCAAGCTTAGCCATTCTATCTAAGACTAAATTGCTAAACAATAGAGTCTAATACATAATTCTTTTCGGGCCTCATGCTTTGCATAATATATAATTGTGGAATTATTAGGTTTGCCAGCCACGCATCTGAAAAATGAGGTCAGCTAGATCTAGTCTCTAAGCCTGCCCATCACATCTCTAGCACTGTGACCAGAATCTAAGTCCTTAGGGGTCTGCCCAACACTTTTACATTTACATGCAGCAGTGGTCCACAGTTCTGACTTCTTTCTCCATTTACTCAAATAGATTTATTTGCTTCATAAAAAGAGGAATTTAAATACCTACAGGATATTGGGTAGGGACTTTGTAGTTCCCACTTTTTTGGCTACTCTTAGTTTCTTTTATCATCCCAACCCCACTCCTCTCTTGTTTTCTTTCTTGTCTATGAAAGGCCTTAGCAAGACTGTCCTGTGCATTTAAGACAGAAAACCAAACCCGGCAGGTGGTATGTGACCTTGGAAACCCGATGAAGGCTGGAACTCAAGTAAGGCATTTTAATTTGATGGATTTTTCTCCCTGTAAATAGAATACTATGGGTTTTTTTCCCCTCTGGGTTTGTTTATCGTAACTTCAAACGAAGTTGGGTTTTTCTTTGTTATTGCTATTTGATTTTGTGTGCCAGGACTTTGCACATGCTTGGAAAATGCCCTACTGCCAAGCTACATACTTAGTCCTGTTTTGTTTGCTTGTGTTTTAAAGATAGGATCTTTCTATGCAAGCTCAGCATGGCCACAAACTCTAGTTCTTCCTGCCTTTGCCTCCTAAATGCTGCATTACAAGGCTGCTGTGTACCACCATGGCAGCTCTCAGTCCTATCTTTATTTTATATATTTTCAATTAAAAAATTTAATTATTTGCTTATTTAATATATGTATATGTATGCATTATGCCTACATATGTATTCATGTAGGTGACCACATGCTATGTGGAGGTCAGAGCACAACTTTTGGAAGTTGATTCTCTCCTCCCACCATGTAAGACGTGGGAACTGAACTCAGGTCATCAGGTCAGCTAACAAGTGCCTTTACCCACTGAGCCATTTCACCTGCCCTCAAAGTAGTATTATTAAATTAGTTTTGATTTAGAGATTAATAATTAGTAGAACTTTGTTTTAACTAGGATACTAAAATTATAGGTGGAGCTATATGCACTTTGATAAACTTCTCTTCACAATGCCTTTTTTTTTGTTTTGTTTTGGGTTTTTTTTTTTTTTTTTTTTTTTTTCGAGACAGGGTTTCTCTGTGTAGCCTGGGCTGTCCTGGAATTCAGTCTGTAGTCCAGGCTGGCCTCGAACTCAGAACTCAGAAATCCGCCTGCCTCTGTCTCCCAAGTGCTGGGATTAAAGGTGTGCGCCACCACCGCCCAGCCACAGTGCCTTAAATAGTAAGCAGTAAATAGACAAAAACATGATTTAAACTGAGACTTAAAGTGATAATTTCAGTGTTTTGAGCCAGCGTGTCTGTGGAGCCTTAAAAGCTGTGCTGACAAACACAAAGGCCTGTTACTCTTAAAGAAGCTGATGGTGTTTTATTAACCTGAAGTCTTAGTTCATAGGAAACTTGGTTGGATCAAGCTTCCCTTCTGATGGTGAGCACAGAGCTTTAGAGAATGAAGCCAAGCTCCCATGGAGGCTCTTCCCAAGCCTTTTAGAAAAGCAACAGGATTGTTTGTCACTGGTATTCAGGAAAACATGGCTGAACACGTGTTGACTTACAAGTAGGTTCATGGCGTGGCACACCAGTCTTGGTTATGTGCACATCTGTTGCCATGGCCTAAACATCGCCTGCTTCTTAAGTGTTCATCGGCAGGCAGCTGTTATTCTGGAGAGACGTGTCCTAGAGAGGAGCTTTGTATTGTACTTTCTCATCCTCTCTGGTTTTCTAGCTTTTGGCTCCTTTAGTTCCTGTGTTTCCTTTTTTTCTTTTTCTTTCTTTTTTCTTTTTGTTTTTCAAGACAGCATTTTTCTGTGTAGCCCTGACTGTCCTGCAACTCACTTTTCTAAGCCAACTCCGGACTTTGTGATGTGAGTGCAGTACCACAGACGCAGCTCTGTGAACCCCACAAAGCCTGCTATCTTAGACGTTTAATAGAGTTGTTTTCTTTAAAGTCAATCAGTTTTCTGTCTTGGGGCTTAGGTCGTTCCAAGGGAAGGGGACTGAGAATGGTATGAGAGAGAGATTCTGTTTCCTGTCTGCCTCCTTTTACGCTGTACTTTTTTTTTTTTTTTTTTTTAAAGATTTATTTATTTTATGTGAGTACACTGTTGCTGTCCTCAGATTCACCAGCAGAGAGCGTCTGGTTCCATTTCAGATGGTTGTGAGCCACCATGTGGTTGCTAGGAATTGAACTCCAGCCCAGCTCTGTATACTCTTAAAAACCCTCCAGAGCTGGAGAGATGGCTCAGCGCTTAAGAGCCCTGACTGTTCTTCCAGAGGTCCTGAGTTCAATTCCCAGAAACCACATGGGTTCTGAGTTTTATTCCCAGCTCACAACCATCTGAAATGGGATCGGATGCCCTCTTCTGGTGTGTCCGATGACAGCTACAGTGTACTCACATAAATAAACCTTAAAAACAAAACAAAACACCCTCCAGTGTTTCCTGTCTGGTTTCCTAACTCAAGTCAGTTGTCAGCTTCCTATATGAAGTCTTATACTCAATTGTGCAGTGCTTTCATTGGGACAACAAACATTATAACTTTTAGAAAGACAGTTAATATCTTAGGGAGGTATGATTATAATTAATAGCCTCTACTGTGACTTCAGTGGAAAACCATATGTAATTATTTTTGTCCAGTTTTACAGTAAACTCATGAAAGTGTATTTTAGAACCCATTTCTTTATTTGGATAACAAATTTGAAGTTTCTGAGTTAAAGAAGACACTGACTGCCACTGTTATTTCTTCCCCTTCAGCTGCTTGCTGGCCTTCGTTTCAGTGTGCACCAGCAATCAGAGATGGATACTTCTGTGAAGTTTGACTTGAAAATCCAAAGGTATGAAAACACCACATTAAGATAAAATAACCATTTTTTTCTTATAAATATATTACATACCACCCTTTAACGATGGAATAATGTAGATTAAACCATCAGCACTGCATTATAGGATTTTTCACAAATGTATTTATTTTTTAATGTACATTGGTGTTTTACCTGCAGTTATATCAGTGTGAGGGTGTCAGATCCTCTGGAACAGGAGCTGTGTAGACATTTGAGAGCTGCCATGTATAACTGCCGTGTGGGTGCTGGGAATTGAACCTGGTCCTCTAGAAGGTCAGCCAGTGCTGTTAACCCCTGAGCCACCTCTCCATCCCCACATTATAGAATTCTTAAATCCGTATTTAGTTATACAAATGATTTTATTGTCAATTTGAGTTTATAAAACAAAATTAAGCGCTAGGCAATACAACTTCTCTTCATCTTTGAATTAATGGCAATTAAAATAATTGCTTGATTGGTAGGACTTCAGTTTCTATTCTGCTTTGAATTGTTTAGTTTTAGTTCCCCTGAGTTTTTCCTTTCATAGCTTTGATGATAAATGTGCCCAATCCAGTCCTGAGCATGTTTCCATCTTTCTTTCTTTTCTTCATTTTTCAGCTCTAATTCTTTTGACAATGTGAGCCCAGTTGTATCTTACAAGGTTGACCTTGCTGTTTTGGCTGCTGTGGAGATACGAGGGTAAGTGCGCATCTCAAGCTGAGTATCTCATTGTTGTGCTTGCTTCTGAGATGTGGCTGCTGGACTCTGACCTTCTGCAGGCAGCCTCCCCAGCTTAGTGCTGCTTTACCAAGGCAGTGGGCTATGTAAACATAAGCCCCTGAATGTGTTTCAGAGTCCCAAGTATCTTTCCAGTGGTCTTTTGAAAAGGTATGGTAACCGCAGTCTTAAAGTATGTTGATTGAGCCTTCATAACACTTGCTTACTGGTTCATATGTTGCTTGCTGATTTAACAACAATGGCTTTTGTGCCTGTGTTCATTTGTAAGCTTTTCCTTTAAGGCTTTTAAAATTCGCTCTGATTTTATACAGTCGAATAAAGAATACTTAGGAGAATGAACTGACTGCACTGTTTGATACTCACGGTAGGGTTTTTTTTTTTTTTTTTTTTGGTCATTGTTTAGAGTTTCAAGTCCAGATCATATCTTTCTTCCAATTCCAAATTGGGAATACAAAGAAAACCCTGAGACGGAAGAAGACGTTGGGCCCATTGTTCAGCACATCTATGAGGTTTGCTTTCATCGGATCTAATAGAAAGCTAGTGAAGGGGTCAATGGGGAGAGCGACTAAACCTCTTTTAAAACCAATCCTTTATAATCTTTACTTGGAGTTTGTATACATGTACCAGAAGTACTATTTGTAAGTTCGTTTTTATAGACAAATAACTATATTTGTTTAAAGAACTCAAAATCAACTCTGAACAAAAGAAATAGCCCTGTATGTGTGCCCCATGACATCTTGAAGTTCTGACTAAAAATGCCTATAATTAGGCAAAGTTTTATTGTCTCTATGAAGGCTATGAAGTCAGTATTCAGTAAGTCTTTAACAATTTTCTTTACATTTTCATCCTAGTAGATCTTTCTGATGAGAGAGATAAGCATTTGTTTGGCCTGTGTGTACAGTGGTCATGTTTGAAGTCTATGGGTAGCAACTGCTACTGTTCAGATCCCATTTTTGATAGGATTTCTAGTGCTAACATTGTGGAAGGATTGTAGAACTAATTATTGCTCAAGGTGCTTACATTTTCTTTTCCATATTAGCTGAGGAACAATGGTCCAAGTTCATTCAGCAAGGCAATCCTAAATCTCCAGTGGCCTTACAAATACAACAACAACACTTTACTGTACATTCTTCATTTCGACATTGACGGGCCAATGAACTGTACAGCAGATACAGAGATCAACCCTCTGAGAATTAAGGTAGTATGCTTTAAGTAGCTCTTTATCACCACAACTTTTATTTCTTTCTAACCATATAAATGAAACTTAAAATAAAAACAACTATTTTGATGTATGAACTGTGCAAAAAGTATTTTAGTTCACAACCAGTACACTTAAAATTAGCACATTTATGCAATAGGTAAGAATTAATTCTGTGAAATCCTTGAGAACCTTATGCTTATGAATGTTCAGTAAACCTCAGGAGATATTCTTGACCATGGCCCATTGCAATATCAGTTTGTCAAATATATAATACTGTATTTAAATTGAAATTTCTGATTTTAGAATAAGGTTTACTATTTTACTCGTGACTTGATACACAGAGTCTCGGAAAGTGTCATTTTATAGGACTTTAGATACCTTTGGTGATAGTGATCTTTGTTCTAGAGTACATGTTTACCTAAAAATATTACATCAGACTGGGCAGTGATGGCACATGCCTTTAATCCTAGCATTCAGAAGGCAGCGGCAGGCAGGTGGATCTCTGAATTTGAAGCCAGCTTGGTCTACACGTTATGGGACAGCCAAGGCTACACAATGAAACCCTGTCTCAAAAAACCAACAAAACAAAACAAAAAATATTACTCCATATGCAGTCTAAGGAAAGTTCAGAAAACAAATAAAATAAGCCAGACTTGATGGCATGTGCCTGTAATACCATAACAAGTTTGATGTCATCCAGGATCACATTTTGTATTCAAGGTCAGTCTAGGCTGTATAGTAATACTGTTTCCAAAACTCCGAACAAATGAAACTCAAGCCTCTTAACTGACACTCAGCATAGACGCGCTGGAGAACTCCAGGCTCTTTCAGCAGGTATCAGTTCCCTCCAGGAGTGCTGGGAGCAGCACTGGTTAGGAAAAGGTAGGGTGATTAATGATGTTGAACTCTTACTTTCTGTCTTTCCTGTTCACTAAGTATTAAGTGGTAAATTTTCTGTCATACCACATTTTCATAGATTGTATGCTAATCATATCTAAGTATTAATGTCCAAATGTCAGTGTAAGATTTTTTTTTTTCTGCTATCATTTAACCACCGTTTTACAGTGCAATCCATGTCTCATCTTTATAGACACCCGAAAAGAATGACACAGCGGCTGCTGGTCAAGGAGAAAGGAATCATCTCATCACCAAGCGGGATCTCGCCCTCAGTGAGGGAGATGTTCACACTTTGGTAAGTGCCATCACAAGTGCACAAAGCATAAGCATCTAAAAATACACGGCTACAGGGCACTTGGCAGACAACATCTCAGCAGTACTGCTTAAGATACCTTCTTCCTAGTTACACGAGTGACGGGTCGCAGCCGATCCATTTTATATACTGTTTAATAAAAGCATTTTGTATTCTGCCTGCCTCGACTGCTCTTCCAGCTGGGCATTTTTGATCTCATCTTCCTCTTTGGCACTTCAGTGGCATTTTGCAGGAGAAACCTGGAGGCCCAGTGATGAAAACTGTACAAAGGGAATAATTAGTTCACTGGTTTAACTTTAATCATGTCAGGTTATCCAGTGCCTGTACTGTTTGATAGAAATGCATTGTTAGCAGTCACTATTTTTTAAAGCCCTTTTTTATTTAATTATGCTATCGTTTTTCTTTGTGGTACATAAAGGCCAGAGGACAACTTGTGGACATGACTTCTTTGCTTCTAACGCATTGGTCTTCAAGCTTGACAGTGATAACCTTTACCTTCGAAGCCATCTTCCCAGTCCACACCCACCATTTTTATATAATTGAGTCCTGGGGTCAAAGGCTCATTGTTCAAATACTGAATTTTCTTCCCATCCACATCAGGGCATTATTCTCTCCTGGTTCTCCATCTGCCGCCCCTTCGGTCTCGGTTTTTAGACTTTTATCCCCTCCACTGACCTTCAGGCTCCTTAATTGCTATTAGAATTTCGCTTTAACTGTGAGTCAGCCTTTTCTGAATCCATCTGGAGGATAACCAGGGTTTTTCATAGTTCTTTTCAGGTCCATCATAGAAAGTCCGGGCAATAGTTCAAAGACTGATGGGTTCCCAGGGTGATGGATCCTGGTTTCAATATCCAACCCCTGAAAAGGAGTTTATTGATCATTCTGCAAAAGCAACTCCTGACAACTGATGATTCACTCATCCGTCTAAGAACAGTGTGTCTCTAGTGGGAAGAAATGAATAAATACTCTGTATTTTTACTGTGATGAAAAAAAAAAGAATTTCTCTTAAACGTCTATCAGAAAATAACAAATCTAGAAATCCATCCTGGAGTTTTCAGCAGCATTTGTCTCCCCACACTGATCTTCAGAGAGTGAATACAAACCCCATTCTCTGTAGAAGTTCTTCCTCTATGTCTCTTAGCTACATCCTGCATTTCAGTAAATTCCATCCCCATCTACTTTGTAAAACACCTCATTCTAACCCATGCGCACCAACTCAGTTGCTTCACAGGGTGACCCCCACCACTTTCCATCTTACCAACCTTGGTCTCTGATTTTATGCCCTTATCTCCTGTAGTGCCTATTTACCACAGAACCTGTAGGGGTTCTTTGATGTGTGGGTCACTGGCAGGTCACTACAGGAATTTCTGAGTTGACTCAGAAAAATCACAGACAGCTGGAAAGATAGCTCAGTGGTTAAGAGCTCTTGTAGAGGACCTCAGTTTGGTTCCCAGCACCCACAGCAGGCAACTCACAACTGTAACCACAGCTCCAGAGGGACCAAGATTTCTGGTTTCAGAGGACACTTACATTCATGTTCATACACTCCTAGACAGATACACATAACTAAAAATGAAATATTCATAAAAACTAGGCACTGATCTATGGGTATAATAGTATGTTATTAGGAGTTATTTTATTGGTATATTCTTTGAACAGAATAATAGTTTTCCCCTTGTCCCATGACCTATCTTATTTAATCTCAGGCTCTTGGGTACATTTGTAGTGTCAAATGTGGGTTCCATCTTATGGAATCCTAAGTTTTAAAAAACTGTTGGATACTCACATAACATTTGTGCCTCTATTGTACCAGTCTATCCTGATGACAGGTCACCACTGTAGGTCGCAGGGTTTGTAGCTGGCTGATACTGATCACTATACTTCTCCACCAGTAGCATGCAGGGTACCTTTCCAGTCCCATGATGGTTAGTTGTAGGGATGGAGCTTCTAGTTAGGCACCAACTAGACTTTTCCATGTTAGATGACGTAAATAAGTGTTGTCCTCAGCAATAGGGTTTTACCATTAGGTTGTGGAGAACAACCTAGAGCCTTGGCTATATTCTGTCATGTTGGGTTATTTCCATGGGGCTCCTTTGTCCAATGTCTAAAGAAGACATGACCCATCATCTCCAGCAGTGGAGATTTGACTTGGTGACTTACAGTAGTCTAGCTGGAACATTCTCTCCTCATTTCTTGATGACTCCATTTAGATTCCTTTCAGGAAGCTTCTACAGTAGTAGGATTCCATATAGCTTTACCAGTGTCCTCGAGTGTTAGTTGTCCTTACCTGTGTTCCCTGCTTTACCCATCTCCCCACTTTTCTGGTCTAGATTTCCCTTTATCACTCCGTAACACTACATGTTATGTCTCCTTGTCTGAGAGATCATCTCCCCCTCTCTCTCCACTCCCATACCTTATTAGGTACCAAACCTCTGTGGTTATTCAGATTGTAGGACACATTTTGAAAGCTTAAGAGCTAATATCCACATATAAGAGAAAGTATGAGCCAGGCAGTTGTGCTGCATGCCTTCAATCTCAGCAGAGGTAGAGGCAGGCGGCTCCCTGAGTTCAAGGCCAGCCTGGTCTACAGAGTGAGTTCCAGGACAGCCTTACACAGAGAAAGCCTGTCTCAGTCAAAGGGGATGGAGGGCATATAGCACTTGTCTTTTTGGTTTCTCTAGTGATCGCCTACCTTGAGCGAAACATAAAAGGAGTCTCTTTTGAAATCCATCATTTGCTAACTTGGTTTGACTTAGTAAGAGCAAGTACCATGTCCTTTTTAAAAAAAATATTTATTTATTTATTTTATGTATAGGAGCACACTATATAGCTGTCCTCAGACACAACCAGAAGAGGGCATCAGATCCCATTGCAGATGGGTGTGAGCCACCATGTGGTTGCTGGAAATTGAACCCCCAGACCTCTGGAAGAGCAGTCAGTGCTCTTAACCACTGAGCCATCTCTCCAGCCCCTGTATCATGTCTTTTTGGGTCTGAGTTACCTCACTTAGGATGATTTTATTTTTTTAGCTCGATTCATTTACCTTTAAGTTTCACAATTTTATTTTATTTTTTTAACAGCTGAATTATATTCCATTATGTAATTGTAGCACATTCTCATTATCCATTCACCAGGCAATAGATGTCTAGGCTGTTTCCCAATTTCTGACTATTATAAAGAGGGCAGCAACAAGCATGGATGAGCAAGGATCTCTGTAGTATGATGTACAGTCCTTTAGGTATATGCCTAAAAGTGGTATAGCTGGATCTTGCAGTAGACCAATTCCTAGCTTCCTTGTTCTATTTAACTTCTTCAGAGTTAAATAGAACAAGTTAAAGTTTTTCTCCTAGTGAATTCTGTAGAGACAGGGTCTCTCCCTGAACCTGGAGCTCACTAGCTGGCTAGCAAGGCTCAGCGATTCTGTTTCTTCCTTCCTAGCAGTAGGATTACTGCCATGTGTTTCTACGCCTTGCTTTTATTCTGTGGGTGCTGAGCATCAGAACTCAGCTCCTTACACTTGCCTAGCGGGTACGTTACTGACTGGTCCACCCTCTACTTCTTGCATAATTCTATTATATTGATTTATATGTGCATTCTTAGTGATGGTAACAAATTGTTTTTATTACTATAGCTCTACAGCAAGTTTTGAAATCCTTCCTTCCTTGTTTCCTTCCTTCCTTCCACCCTTCCTTTCTTCTTTGTTTGTTTCTTTCTTGTTTCAAACATAGGCCGGTCTCACTGTAGCTCGAGTTGAAACTTCTACTGATCCTTCCGCCTCAGCTTCTGGAGTGCTGTGATTGCAAGCTTATATCACTGTATTTAGCTTATTTTCTTCCCTTTTAAGCTTATTTTTGATGTTTGGCACTTTTAGCAATGCCTTATGTACTTTAGGTTAAGTATATACACTTCTTAGGGCTACTTGCATCCCACTAGCAGTTTGTGTGTCTAACCCTGATTGGAGAACTAGAACACAGGCTATCCGGTTAGGTCCTCTTTGACTCCTTTCCACAATATTTCAGTTCCTTTCAGGGTTTTCATAAAAAGGCTTTTGGTTTTCAGGGTACTAGCTTTGCATTTATTCTTGTTGTTGTTGTTGTTGTTGTTGTTGTTCTTTTAGCTATTGTTGCTAGTGTACAACTGACAAGTCCTATTTGTATGTTGAACTTGTGTACCCTGAAGGAACTGTGCTCTGCTGTGTCTGTTCTTGTTTATTAGGCCTTTATTAGTTTTAGTGTAGCTTGCTTGGATTTTGTTGTCGCTTTGATTTGGTTTTTTAAAACATAAGATCTGTTGCTCTACTGAGAGATGGCTTGGCTTTATCTGTTTATTACGTTGTAGCTGAACCACACGGGCTAGACCTGTGCGGTTGATCAGCAGCAGCATGTCCAGACCCTGTCGCCTTGATTGTGGTCTTCTGTTAAGTGTAGATTTAGTTGTGCTTCTGCCAAGGATGCCTTTTGTCAGGTGGAGGAAGTTCACTTCTCTTCCTCTTCCTCAGCCACTGGTGCCATTAACTGGACAGTGTGCTGTGGGGCGCATGCATGTGACGGAGTGCAATGTGACCGGCACATGGGAGGTGGTGGATATTGTTCCCCTCAGCTGCTAACCTTCAAGTTCCTGATGAAAACACCAATTATGGCAGATGTCATCAGCGTGCGATTTTCTTTCTACAGGTCTCACACGGAATAATAATTAAAGATTCACTGCCTTCTTTGCTTTTCTACAGAGTTACTGTGATCTGATGTCTTAAAATGACCATATTCAGGGTTTGCCTAGAGAATGTTTAATCGTTGTCATAAAAATGAACTTTTCAATATTATAGGCTTTATGTTCCTAGAATAATTTACACTATAAAACAATGCTTTTGCCAGGTGTGGTGCTCATACCTTTAATCCCAGTAGTGGGGAGGCATGAGGAGGCAGATGTGAGATCAAGGCCTCTACTTAATCTATGTAGTAAGTTTTAGGATAGCCAAGACTGTAAGACCCTGTCTCAAGACATACAGAGAAAGAAACAAAATGAAACAAAGGAAGCCTGCTCTTTTCTGAAGGGAAGCAGAGAGGAAGTGGATCTTGGGGACAGGGGAGATGGTGGAAGGGCTGGGAGGAGCAGAGGGAGGGGAAAGAAACTGTGATCACATGTAATGTATGAGAAGAATTTTTTAAAAAGCAAAACACAGAGTTAACTGTTGTCCTGTTTGTTAGGCATTACTCCTAGAAGACAGAGGATCTATAGAGTTTCTCTTTGGCCTTCACGTAAGAATGCTTAATGTTCAAATGTTACAAACGACAGTGTGATCTTACTGTGTAAGGAAATGATCCGTTCTGGCAGGGTTGTGGAATCGCGAAGTGCTTGCAGATCACCTGCCAGGTTGGTCGACTGGATAGAGGGAAGAGCGCAATCCTGTACGTGAAGTCCCTGCTGTGGACCGAGACGTTCATGAACGTAAGCAGATAGATGTACCAGCAGATTTATACATTTTTCAAAGAATGATAAGGCTTGCCACCTGAGAAACATCACCCGTTGTCATTCCTGTGCAGAAGGAGAACCAGAACCATTCCTATGCCCTGCAGTCATCCGCTTCATTTAATATCATAGAGTTCCCTTACAAGAACCTCCCGATTGAGGACCTCTTCAACGCTACACTAGTAAGTCACTGGCTTCAGAGGCCGAGTAAATGCCGTGCAGACACCTCAGTTAGTTTAATGGAAGTTTAACTATAATGAGTGAAAACATAAGTTCCTGGACAGGATTATATATTTTAGAATCTAAGTATTTTCTTTCTTTCTTTCTTTCTTTCTTTCTTTCTTTCTTTCTTTCTTTTTTTTTAAATTACATTTGTTGTTGCTGAGGGGAGGCATGTGTCAGTGTTCTTGGGGAGGTCAGAGGACAGTTTTCCAGAACTGATCCTGGGACCTGAGGATTGGACCTGGGATATCAGGTGTGGTGACCAGGGCCTTTAGCTGATGAGTCACCTCACTGACCCAGGCTCTTGTCTCATGGTGTCCCTTTACTTCCTTACTCTAGAATTAGTAGAGCTGGCCCTTTTTCTTTAGCTCTTGGTGCTGTGTAACAGGGGTTTTTTTTTTTTTTTAACGAAATACCAAATTAGTCAGGGGATATCTTGGGGTTACTTTCTCCCCACAGTTATAAGGTTGGAAGCTAACTACAATAAGTAAACATATTCTGAAGATATCTAAGTATTGAAAATAGGATCAGCTGTCATGATCTCTACTGGGTAATTTACTAGTCATTTCAATTTAAATCTGATGCCAACCTACTGCCGGAGTTTTGTGTGCGCGCGTGCGCACCTGCTATGGATGCCCAAAGCACACTCATTAAATTGTTGTATGAGAAAAAGAGCATGGTGTGAATACCACTAAGTTAATTATTAAAGGAAAGTCGAGTACTCACTGACTAGGCCACTGAGACATTTAAGCCTCAGTGTGTTTTCTCCAACAGGTCACCACTAACATCACCTGGGGCATTCAGCCAGCGCCCATGCCTGTGCCTGTGTGGGTGATCATCTTGGCCGTTCTCGCAGGGCTGCTGTTACTGGCTGTGTTGGTATTTGTAATGTACAGGGTAAGTTATGGACACTGAAGAGGGTAAGGGGATGGAATCAGAGGAAAAGGATCAGGACGAAGGGAGTAAAGAAAAGGAGGAAAGGAGCCACAGTGCTGCTACCTGGTGAGCAGAGCTTATTTCAGGATGGGATACTAAACACAAACGCCGTTTGAATCTTTGAGGTGATAATAGAGTCAGTCGTATTTTTGGCGTTCCATTACTTATCGAGAACTATTTTTTTCTTTAACTGGCAGATGGGCTTTTTCAAACGTGTCCGACCACCTCAAGAAGAGCAAGAAAGAGAACAGCTTCAGCCTCATGAGAATGGCGAAGGAAACTCTGAAACCTAGCTGTGCTTCTTAAGCAGTGCCACTTCCGCATCCTCCAAATTTACCACCTTGATGGTAGATTTAAACATCTCTTGTGAAGAATAAAAATCCCAGGACTTGTATTGCTGAGGGCGCCCAGCAGCCTCAGTCTATCCACAAAATTGAAATGGATATTTGTTGACTCCTTTTTATAAATAAGTTCAGATTACATTTACTTCACATACACTAACGTGTGTTTTTAGGCATCTAGGTGATAGAATTTCAAATGATTATCTTTGTTCAGTGTACATAAGGCAGATAGCACCTGAGTTACCACGTCATATAGCATAGTACCTCTTCAGTTACTGTTTCCAATTTACTATGTGGGGTTTCTCCCTCTGATGTTTCGTTAGGGCAATTAGGATTTTAAAGCAGTTCAAGTTTAGACCTTAGCATCAGTAAGTTTGCACAGGTACTTAGAACAGGTACACATTACACTACAGTTGAGTTCATAAGCTATGGAAGACTTTGCAATTGCATGGACTTAGATTTTAATATCATTTACCCAGTAGAACTTTTAAATAACACGATACCATCAAAATTCTTTCCTGGGGCTGTAGCTCACTTCATAGCCCGTGCAACTCCCTGGGTTTGATCCTCCATACTGGGAGGAAAAACAATAGTTTCCTATATTAACAGCGGTACAGTATTTTTATATGAAACTTAGGTTTTTATTTATGTGTAGTCTGCGTTGTATTTTATTGTATTTTAACTTTTGTAATTTAAATTCTATTATCAAATCCTTTAAGTCTTCGTTTCCTGCAGAAAATTTTATAATTAAAAATACCCATTAAGTAATAGTGTGGTCCCAGCTGCTGCTGATTGAAGCCGATGGAGTTGGAAGTTGTTTCTGAAGTATGTCTTTTTCCTTTGTTTGGCTGCCTGCAACATAGAAAAGCTCCAGAGAGTTCTGGAGGTCTCTACTCTTATTGCTCATCAAAAATACATTCTTATTGGACGGGAGCTTTTAATTGGTAGTAATTTATTTTCCTACTGTTCTCGTATTTTGCTTCCACTTCCGAAACTGAGAATGGCTCAAGACTGTCTTCATAACCTGTCGGAACCTGAATCTCCCGCCCTTACCCTATGAGAAATGCCTGGGACCAACCTTCCAAAGGCGGCTCCTTGGCAGGTTCCAAGCATACCTCAGGTTAAGCAAGGCGATGTATAAAACCTGCCTCCACTCCGCTGTCAGACTAAATGCTACAAAGGTGTTTTTTTTTTTTTTTGTTTTGTTTTGTTTTTTGTTTTTGTTTTTTTGAGACAGGGTTTCTCTGTATAGCCCTGGCTGTCCTAGAACTCACTCTCTAGACCAGGCTGGTCTCGAACTCAGAAATTGGCCTGCCTTTGCCTCCCAAGCGCTGGGATTAAAGGCGTGCGCCACCACCGCCCGGCACAAAGGTGTTTTTGTAAGCAGTTCTTGTTCCTGAAACCTTCTAAAGCTGTCTTACATTTTTTAATTTAAATTACTTTTCTGGGGCTTTAATAGCGGCACAGAGGAAGCGCGGTACGGTCTTCAGTGCGGTGATTTATTCACAGATCCTCAAGGCCTCGAGATAACTATCAATTATAGCTATTTTTGTGCAATTACATCATGTTATGCATTGGAAGTTGAGAATTTTAGTAGCTTTTTAAAGTGCTGTCCTCATTAAGCAGTAAAAAATATTTCTCTTAAATAATTGAATATTTTTCTACATTTTAAAAATAATTGAAGTTTGTCTCACCATGTGCATATGGATGAGCTAATTTGGAGAATATATTTTCATAACATGAAGCACATTTAAGTGAGTTGTACAAATTAGAATATAGACAGGACCCTATATTTAGCTTTAATAAAATTTTAAATTAATGAGCTTTGGCATGAAAGATCATTATCATATATGCAATTATTATTTTTTTAAACCAATACATTTAAATTTTTTAAGAAACATTTTTGTCTTAGGGCCTCTTAGCCACTTAGGACTACCACACAGTTACTAAGTTGGCCTATACAAACTTTTACCTTCTTTGTCTTTCAACATAATAGGTGCCATTCCTGAAAATCAATGAAATTTGTTCTTTAGCAATAGACTCAATATTGGTTTTTACTTTTATTCCCATTATGGCTTCTATACCAAGGAGTAACTTTCTGTTAGAGATTGAAAGATGTTGTAATTGGAAATTATCATGATGTGTAGTTTTCAACAATAGTATGGATTTCCTTTTTAAAAATATAAATTTGTATCTCTGTAAACTTAGGATCTGTAATTTGAAAGTTAACTCTCTGAAAAAAATGTGAGATTCTCTTTATTCCATAACAGCATAGGCATATAGTCAACAAAATAGCAAGAGATTATTTTAGATTCATATTTGTAATGTACCAATAATTAAAATTTATTTCTAAGTATAAAATTTCATAATCTAGAAATTGATTGATCTAGAGGACACTTGACACATGTGAGGAATGTTAACACTGATACTGATTTCTTTTTCTGTTTTTTCGAGACAGAGTTTCTCTGTGTAGCCCTGGTTATCCTGGAACTCAGAAATCCGCCTGCCTCTGCCTCCCAAGTGCTGGGATCAAAGGCGTGCGCCACCATTGCTTGGCTCTGATACTGGTTTGTTATAGAGATATTTATTTTAGAGTTGATACTTTAAAACATCTGTGTGAGAGTTACTTTCCCCTCTTATGGTTAATTATCATCATAATTCTGATTATGTTCTGGATGACGATGAAAGGTGAAACAGTCAAAATATTATTGTCTTAAATCTACCTGTATTACACAATAATTAATCCTCATGAGTAAAACATTGTTTATATAATGAGGAAGATCACTAAGAGCAAGCAAGAGTTTGCTGCTCCATTACGAGGACAGTGAGTGCTTCTGTAGTGAGTCTAACCCTAAGGAGGGAATTTGGTGGCGAGGCAGATATTGGTAGAGCAGCTGGTTCTTGTAGGACAATAGAAGGCTAAGGTGGCATCTGTCCCCATGTGAGAGAATGCTGGGGACAGCCTCATCAGCAGAAAAGTAAGTTGTTCTAGAGTATCTGTGTGTGGCCATTGCCTATCTCAGTGTCACTTTGCTCTTTCTCGTGGGTGGCTTGAACATTTAATTTGATGAGTAAGGGGAAATGGCAGAGATGTATTATGGAATCTAAAAAGGCAAATAAAACTGCTTGATGACTAGTGATTTGTAAAAGGTTTCTTTGGACTTTGTCCTTTTATTTGAACCATGAACCTGTGGCTATGCCAACTGCAGTACACACTGGCATTCATTATAATTTCTGATATGTCGTGAACTTCCTGTGAGGTACTGAATCTTTGAATTCTGTTGTCACTGTTCTCAAGTGCAATATAACAATGTAACAAAACTTAAATAGAAGTCACTATTAACTTAGTAAGCTGAATCTGAAATTTGCTGGTATTTTTTGTTAGCAGAGAAGAACAATTCTGCTGTAGTTGTAGATATACAGGTGAAGTTTTTGTTTTTTTGGGTTTTGTTTTGCTTTTTTGTTTTGTTTTTTTTTTTTGTTGTTGTTGTTTTGTTTTTTACCTCTAAACCATCCAATCTGCATTTTATTTTAGGTGTAAGAGGAACAGTTCCTTACCAGTTTTAAAACACTTTATGGTAACTTGGAAGCTGTGTGTGTCAAATTCCTTTGCTCTCTAAGTAACATGGAAGATAATTTTCTTTGGCTTCTCTCAATGTGATCACCCACATTGGGTGAGACATAAAATGAGTCTCTCCTGAAATCTGTCATTTGCTAACTTGTTTCCAGTTAGTAAAAACAGGTACCATGTTCTGCTTTGTTTCCAATGTGTAACTTGTGACTGTACAATAAACTTGAACGTATGGTGCCAGCTTCATGTGTGGATTCTGTCCTCTCCTATGATCTCATGTTTCTTAATTACGGGAACCAGCGATAATGCATCAAACAGTGACTTTAGGGTGGTGGCCCAGCTCCCTGCAAGTTCAAAAATTTAAGGGTACTAGTTATCTGAAGGAAGGGAACCAACAGACAAACCAACAGCAAAGGGAGCCTAGTGTTAAGCCACATTCTTAGGAAGGAAATACATTCTTATCACTTCAGTGGTTTGAAATCACAGCAAGAATCGGTAAGTGAGATTATTTGAAATTAAAAGGCTTCCGCACATCAAAGGAAGCAGCAGGGAAAAGAGGCTAACTATAGAACAGGTGAAAGTCCCAGTCTGCCTTGCAGCCTGCAGACAGCACTTATCTAGACCGCTGTGAAGAACTCAGAAAACGAAACCTCACAAGGCCAAGCCGTCCAGTCGTTTAAATGAGCAAATAAAATTCTGAACAGATGAAGTGTAAATGGCCAGTAAATACATGCAAAAGGGTCAATTTTAGCCACCAGGAAATGTAAATCGATTTGGTTTCAACCTAGTCTGGGGGCAGTTGTTTAAGAAGTAAGCAAACAAGTAAGTGCTGGGTGGTCTGTGGAGGACAGGAACTCCTAGTCAGAGCTGGAGAGAATGCAAACCAAGGTAGATCCTATGGAAATCAGTATGGGGGGGTCCATGATAATGAAAAAACAGAACTATCGTTTGACCCGGCTTTGGCAGTCCTGAGTAACTAAGTACACTGAATACAGTTGACTATCCATGTTTATTGTGGCACTACTCAATACTGTTCACAGTAGCCACGCTAGGAGATTGGCCTAGGAGTTCATGGAATGGATGGATGGATGAATAAATGAAATATGTACTTATAAGACTTTATTCTACAATAAAGAATGTTGCCGGGCGGTGTGGCGCACGCCTTTAATCTCAGCACTTGGGGAGGCAGAGGCAAGCAGATTTCTGAGTTCGAGGCCAGCCTGGTCTACAGAGTGAGTTCTAGGACAGCCAGGGCTATACAGAGAAACCCTGTCTCAGAAAAAAGAAAAAAAAAAAAAGAATGTTATTATTTGTATGAAATGGATGAGGTTATTAAATTTAAATAAAATCAGAATCAGCATGGTTTCTCTCATCTGTTGATCATAGTACACATGCAGAAAACGACATGAATGTTCAAGGGGAAAAAGAAGGCAAATAGTGAGAAGGGAGCCTGAGGAGAGGCTAGCATGGGGCATAGTCATGATACTGAGGAGAGGCTAGCATGGGGCGTAGTCATGGTACTGAGGAGAG
>JADRCD010199858.1:47659-88583 GCA_019843815.1 Montemys delectorum
GGGCGTAGTCATGGTACTGAGGAGAGGCTAGCATGGGGCGTAGTCATAGTACTTGATACACTTGAGAAACGTCATTGTGCAACTCATTGCTTTCTACCTAAAATTCACCAAGAAAATAGAAGTTCTTAGGGTTACTTTAAAGAATATACATTTACCTGTAAAAGTATGAGCCAATTTCAGTTAAGTCATTGATCTTTTTATCTTCTGTTTTTGTTTCTAAGCCATCTAAAATAGTATTATACAGGGTCCAAGCAGTGTTTCATTGTTATTTTCATCCTTACGTGTCTTATTCTTTTTAATTTTACTTAATTCTCTTTTATTAACTTCAAACTATGTCTGCCTATAATTTTTTATACCTAGTCTCTTTCTTCAGCATGTAATCAGAAATTTTAAACCTGATCAGAAGTTTGTCTGTGCTTGGATTTCTTCCGTGTTTTTCCCCCCTTTGGTCCTGGCTTTTGATGTTCAGTTCAGACCTCACACTCTCCCTGTTCCACCCCAGCTCTCCAGCTCACAAGAGAGAGGTGTTTCCCCCACCCAGATTGGTGGGCTTTGTGTCTGGCTTTTTGATCTGGCTCCTGTTCAAACCTTACTCCAGCTCTAAGCTTGGATCTGTCATGTTTGGGGTCTGTGCCTAACACATTGGATACCAAATGTAAAAGTACGGCTTTCCTACAACGTCCCTTGGTCTGAACAATGATACAAAGACCTGTTATAGTTGTTAAAGGCTTCAGGCACTATGCTGGGAAAATCCTGATCTAACCCAACTATGTTGGCCTGACCTATTTCCCAGCCTACATTTCTTGGAGTTGGTCTGGTGCTGCTATGTATTCAAATACTAAATACTGGGCCCCAGGATCTGGTGGCTCCCTTACACCAAGTGATGCTACATAACTTTGCTTCCCAGTTAATTGGTCAGTAGAAGGCTAAAGCCTATGATTGGGTGCTAGGTGGGTTTCAGTTACCTGGCTGGGGGTTGTAAGAAGAGAGGAGAAGAAGAAAGAACAGGGAGAGAGGAGGCTGCCACCATGAGAGGAGATGGACCATGAGCACATGGACAGGAGAAACAGCAAGTAACAGGGGACATATGGCTGGGATATAAGTTAGAATAGCTCAAAACCTGCCCAATTTTGGCTAACAGCTTATAAATTGTGTGTTTTTGGATTGTGTGTTTTTTATAATTATTTTTACATACTTTCCAGCCATGTGTCTATTACCTGCCATCTTGGTCTTACCCTGGCCTCCTTCATCTGTGTCCTCATGTTTCATAATAATGGCAATGCCAAGTCCAGACTGCACCCAGATCTCTAGGCCAGGCAGTTGTGGCTCGCCTTTAATCCCAGCACTAGGGAGGCAGAGGCAGGTGGATTTCTGAGTTAGAGGCCAGCCTGGTCTACAGAGTGAGTTCCAGGACAGCCAGGGCTATACAGAGAAACCCTGTCTTAAAACAAACAAACAAACAAAAAAAACCCCAAAAAACAAAACAAAACAAAATACAGTGCACAAAACACCTCTTTATGTAGCTCTAATTCTAGTGAATAAAACATTCCTAATACTCAAATCCATATGGCTCCTATATTTCTTTTAAGATTTATTTATTTATTTTATGTGTATGAGTACACACTGTAGCTGTACAGATAGTTGTGAGCCTTCATCTGGTTGTTGTGAATAGGTTTTAGGAACTCTACTCGCTCCAGTCAACTGCTCTTGCTCTGGTCTGCTCACTTCAGTCGGCCCCACTCAATCAGTCCGTGATCTCTCAGGCCCAAAGATTTATTATTATAAATAAGTACACTGTAGCTGTCTTCAGACACACCAGAAGAGGGCATCAGATCTCATTACAAGTGGTTGTGAGCCACCATGTGGTTGCTGGGATTTGAACTCAGGACCTTCAGAAGAGCAGTCGGTGCTCTTAACCTCTGAGCCATCTCTCCACCCCCCTAAACAAATTTTTGAGGAAGATGCTTCAAGAGTGCTATTGTAGTGTATCAGTCTCCTTACAAATGTTTGAGGAGATGGGAACCGAAAGCTAGAGGCACATATTGTACAATGTAACACATTGAAACCACATTAATGTGTACAGTTTTGGGTTTCCTGTCCCCGATAGTCACAGAACTCAAGTGGCAGGAAAGTAACATATACAGGTCATGGCTTTTAAAGAAATGATTGGATACTAAAATATTTGTTAAAATGGAGCATTTATAATGTTTACCGGGACATTGCTGACATTACTGTCATTTTAAATACCCTTGTCCTAGATCGCCTTTCTCATAAGGCCCTTTTTATCCAAAGAAGGTTCTTGCAAATGAGAGACTGTTTATTGAAAAGGACCCATGTCCGAGTTACATATATAGCTTCAGTTAACAGGAGCTGGAGAAACGACTCAGTGGTAGCAAGCTATAAAACAGGGGGGTGCATTATAATTTGGCTTGTGTGCTTAGATACTAGAAGTCTTGGCCTTACAGTAAAAGTTTGGTAAAGGAATATTCATTTACTTACTTTAGGATAAATCACTGTTTAAGATACACTTCACATACTGATTTGTTTGTTTGTTTGTTTGTATGTTTGTTTGTTTTCCAGACAGGGTTTCACTATGTAACCCTGGCACTCCTCTGTAGACCAGGCTGGCCTGGAACTCACAGAGATCCTCTTGCCTCTGCCTCCTGCTGCGATTAAAGGCCTTTGCTACCACTGCCCAGCTGAAAGTTACTGTCCAGAGCAGCACTGAGACTATAAGGTGAGAATGTTTGTAAATACTTGTCATTTTACTTTATATGAACATTTTTATATTCTTGACCACAGTCATTCTCCACCACTGAGCAGCCAACCTGTTGTCTCCACTAAGTTGGAAACATTGAGAGGGACAACCTGAAGAATGGGGAGGGCTGGGGAGGAAAAACAAAACAAAACAAAACAAAACAGAACAAAACAAAACACCAGCTCAAATGTGCTGCCAGCTTTAAGGTAAAGAGTGCTTTGTCCAGCCTGATGAGACAGGTTTTATGTAGAACTTTCCTCAGGCATTCCAAATACAAAACACTCCAGTTTGTCAAAGCTGGGGTCCTTCAGTGTAGCTCTATCCTTTAATCAGTTCCGACAGCTGATCTTGATAACATCATAAGTCACCCAAAATTTCAATCTAGCAGCTGAGACTTCCAGTTAGACACAGCCTACCCTGTCCCCATTAACTCCCACCAACCATCTATCTCTGCTGACTCCAACCTTAAATAACAATTTCCCATCTTTCCTCTTGTTTTCAGGATCATGCATTTTAGCACTTTCCATTTTTTGTTATTTGATTTTTGTTTTATCACAAGTGTCTCAAATGTGTTCATCTGTCTTCCCTGCCTCCACCCCGCATCTGCCTTTCATGCTGATAGCAAAGTGACACCCAAAAAAGAAAAAAAAAAGAGCATGGTTGGTAGGTATCTCTCTCCCGATCAACCTCCAGAACAGTCTTTAGGGTAGATTTCTGCTTGCTTATATAGCACCCAAGATTGATGGAGTGGCCATCTGTGAAATGCCGGAACAGTGCCCTACACAGTAAGTACAAGTGTCTGCTGGTTATTTTTAAATAGTTTAATAGTCTGCACTCCTCTCACTGTAAAAAAAGGGTAAGCCCTCTGGTAACTGCTTTCCCAACTTAAACTTTCCCAAGTACATTGTGCTTTTATGCATCTCCCTTTCCCTGTCCCTGTCCCTGTCCCTGTCCCTGTCCCCCTCCCATCCCTCCCTCCCTCCCCCTCACACTTCCAGTTTTTAGACGACCTGGTAACTACTCTTTCTGTGTGAATTTTTATTCTGTGCAGCCTACCTTCCCCAGTGTCGTTCACAGACCATACTTAATTTCGCTCAGCTCTGTGAAAGCTCTAAGTGCCTGTAGTGCTTCTCAGGTGCAGCCTCCATAGTGGACTATGTTTTGTTTATATATTTATTGCCTTGCCCTAACAGGTAGTGAGTGTTTGGAACGAAGGGATTCTATTTTACTTCTTCTTAAGCTCCTGACTAAAACTCACAGAGAACACATAGTTCAGTATTTGTTAAGTAAGACTTCATTTGTCTGTTTGATTGTTTGTTTGTTTTGAGACAGAGTCTCTATAGCCTTGGCTGTCCTAAAACTCACTATGTAGAACAGATTGGCCTCAAACTTACTAATACTTGTCTGCCTCTGCCTCCTGAGTGCTAAAATTAAAGATGTGAGCCACCAAATCTGGCAAGACATTAAAAAAAAAAACAAACAAATAAAAAACTCCAAACACGTGAAAAATACAGGTTCGAATAGAAAAGATGTAATTAGGAATAATTTATGATGAAGAAAGAGATCCTCATTCAAGCAGAAAAAGAAAAGTCTAGAGAGTATCAGTTTACCTTGTAAATGGGCCATGGGATGGCAGAGAGTATTCTGTTTAAGGAGCCTGGCTTTTGAACCAAGGTTGTCTCATTGCTTTAGATGGTAATTAATGTGCCACCTCTTCTACCTCGGGGACAAGTGGAAGGAATTTTTTTTTTTTATTCCACTTTGTAAAGATTAAGGGTCCGAAACTCTTTCTTGTTAATCTCTGCCTAGCTAAACGCCTGGGCCGCAGCATCACCTTGCGGAGCACTTGCTAGGTAGCCACAGGGCCCACTCTCCGGCTCGCCCCTCCCGGCGGTCACGTGCGCGAGGATGCGAAAGCGGGCTCGCCATCCTCCTGCCGGCCCGCTCCTCCTCCTCCTGCCGAGGCTGTGCACCGCAGACGGCGCGAGGGGGAGCGAGCGAGCGGGCGCGGCCGGGTACCGCAGCCCTGGCGCCCGCCGCCGCCCGCAGCCCCGCAATATGCCTCCGTGGCTCCCTGGCTCTTCGCCATGGCGAGGCTCTGCCGGCGCGTTCCCTGCGCCCTGCTCCTCGGCTTGGCCGCGGTGCTGCTGAAGGCGCGGCTGGTTCCCGCGGCCGCTAGAGCGGAACTCAGCCGCTCCGACCTCAGCCTCATCCAGCAGCAGCAGCAACAGCAGCTGCAAGAGCAAAGGCAGCGGGAGGCGGCGGCGGAGGAGAGGCCGGGGGTGCCTGGGGCATCTTCTACTTTGGCGGCTCCAGGTAGGTCCTCAGCAGCCCAGTCCTGCCTTACATCTGTGCCAGCGATCGCATACGGCTTCCCGGGATTCTCAGCTCCTTCCTCATTTCTGCTTAGCCTATCCTTGCTGGTCTCAATCCCTCCGCGTCTTCTCAGGTTGCCCGTTCGGCCTTTGGCCCTTTGCTCGGTGGGAAATCTTCCCCGCAGAGCACTGCAGTGGGCTTCAGAAGGGTCAGGGGCTGGGGGGTGGGCGGTAAGGATGGTCAAGGAGGGGGTGCCTGCTACCACTATTCCACTAATCTTTTTATTTTCCCTCTTCTTTCTACACACACACACACACACACACACACACACACACACACACACGCTCTCAAATCCCTTTAGCATTCTCTTCTCTATCCTCTCCTAGTTACTGAGCAGTCTTGCCATGTACACCCACACAGCTTTTGCACTGTTTCTCCCTGCCTGCTGTATTTAAATTTAGACCGGGGGGGGGGGACATATCTCTATTTCTTTATATTTCTCGACTTGCCCCAGGGAAGGTTTAAGGCAGTTTGCAAAAACAGGGAAAAAAATGGCATTTGCTACAATAAGATGAAAGAAAACAATGAAACAGGAGTTTGTAGTTGATGAAAGGCATATGTGTGTGTGTGTGTGTGTGTGTGTGTGTGTGTATGTGTGTGTGTGTGTGTGTGTGAGACAGGTGGATAAGCTTGGAGCGATGCTTGGGTAGCATAGCCAGCCCCTCCTCCTGAGGGGAATCTCCTTGTAGTGGAACTTAAATGAGCCATCTCTTGACTCATTCGGTAGGGATGATGAAATACCGGTGTAGTATATATGACCATCACAGTCCTCTATTTTCTGTTTCCCCCTCCCTCAGGTAAAGCTCTCTGGGGAGCAAAGAGCTGGGTTATCCGTTTAAATAGCGTTTACCCAGCCTCCAACCCACTTAGTTACCTTCTACACTGTAAATTCTGTCTGGGCTTTGGAAAGAAAAGGGTTTTAAAAAATAAAAATAAAAATAAATAAATAAATAAATAAATAAATACAAACCACCAATTTTCTGGGTAGTGGGCTGAGGCGCTGATATTTTTGCTTTAAAATCTGCCTAGTAACATTATAGAAGATGCTAAAAATGAAATTCTGTAGAGTGGATTCAGCGGCTCAGTTTATCCTGCTTGCTCATCATCCAAGAGCAGTTCGGAGGCACGCCAGCTGTGATTCATGACACAGCCCAGATGATTTAATTTCTTGGAGTGCTTTGAGCATGGGATGAAATCACCAGAGTGCACAGGAGAAGGCATGCGTTTCTGACACCCTCCTTAAGCCGATTAATAACACTCAAAGGTAGCTAAAATGCAAAGGTATGCTGAGCATTTGGTTCTTGCTTGGTTTTTAGGAGCTGGAAACCTTAGTGTCGTGGCGTGCAGGAGGCTCATGTTAGAGCTGGAGATTGTGTTTTCATAATAAGAATGACTTCTTACATTATCAGTGTAATAGGAGTCTGGGAGAGTGTGGGTGAGTTTCATGGTTTCTGATATTTTTGTCTTACAGGAGTGAAATGGGTTTGACTACTATGGCATAATGTGTTCTCGTGGACATTATGAATAATTGCGATAATTTGAAACTTTTGTATTTAGAATGAAAGTGAAACTATTTCTTTTCTGTATTTGTGAGGTATATTTGGAGAAGGCTGGTTACTTCGGAAGCCATCAATCCCTTTTTGATTTAGGTGAATTAAGATAAAGGATTTGTTGTCCAGCAGTTCACACTAAGGTCTGAAGAGCAGCTTGGCTGTTGTGTCTTTCTCTTGTATTTTTGGTTGTGAGCCTAGCCTTTAACGGCTGAGCCATCTCTTCAGCCCAGTTGTGTCTTTCTCAAACACTCTGACAACACCTCCCTCCCCACCACCGCCCAGTCCAGTGGCAAACGAGAACAACTGAGTAGGTTACGACCAGTTATTGGGATAGCGTGTTAAACAGTGATATAGCCCATAAACAGATGAAGTTAAGATAAGATGCCCCCTGAACTCACTGTGATCTCCAGAGTGAGTGGGTCTGACTTCAACCGTTGTTTCTTACCCAGATAGACATTTCTATAAAAAACACCTGCTGTACCCCACCCCTGGTTTCTATCTCCTGCAGCTCTTGCCTTGGCTCTCCTCGTGGAAACCACAAAGTCCAAAAGCTTCTTTCATTTGCAGTGGGTTCAGGTGCCAGACTTTTGCGCTTCTTGCTTTCTCTGTAGGAGTTCTGAAGCTTAAGTGGCTGGGAATGCATACTGACTCCTGACTTGCAGCCTCTGATGCCCTGGTTTATCCCCACTCTCACCCCTCACCTGCTATCCTCAGCACACGTCTTTTAAAAGAACCCATTTATTTATTTGTTTTTGTGAATGCATGTATGGGTGTAGGGGTGTAGGTGCCACAGAACTCATGCATGGTGAGGCAAGGGGACAACTTTCAGGAGCTAGCTGGTTCTCCTTCTAACACATGGGCCCTGGGAATTGAACTCAGATCATCAGGCTTGGTGGCAATCCCTTGATGTGCTGAGCCATGTCACAGACCCTCTTCGGTAAACCTATTAGAGCATGAACTTTGTTGTGGTCACTGCTGTTCTTCTGTCACCTAGAAGAGCATGTCTAGACAGTTCTCTGTTTGTTGGATGAGTGAGTGCAGAGGTGGATGATTGTGCTGCATCAGGGAACACTCATTTCCCAAGTGTTTGCTAAAGTGTTAACATGTTGTAAAGTTCTTTGTGAGAATTTGTGTAAAAATGAGGAGATTTGTAAGTACAGATGATAAAGTATGTAATCGTGGATCTTTAATGTTAGCTAGTTTCAGTATTTGCTTTAGGCTGTCCATACTGATAATTGATGCTGATATTGAGGCAATTCCTAAGTTTTGTCAAGAAGATTTCTAACCTAAGTACACTTATAATCCTCTTGTGACCTAGGTCGGTATTAATGTATTACACCTTTAAATAGTTGTGGCTGAGCCTGACTTGCCCTCTGCCTCTGTGTGGCACTTCTCATGCCTTGGACATGAAATGTGAAAACTGATTTTTTTCCTCGGGTAAAATTTAGATAACTAAAACCCACTGAGTGTTGTCTTAGCAAAGACACTGATGGTGGTCAGCCTTTGCTGTTACTCTCTGAACTTCGTTCTTCTAAACATCTCCCTGTGTTGCTGAGAAATAAGGGAGGTTAAAAAAAAATGAATGTATTACTTCAAAAATATCAGGATTTTAAAAAGCATGGTTCTGCTTCCTTATCAATTTATGGAATATTGTCTTCAGAGAGTGATAAGAAAAGAAAGGCCAAGTCTGGGATCTGCCAGGCCCCTTTGTTCCCTCGAGCATATGCAGAAGTCCTGATTTCCCCATCTGTGCCCAGTGTTTGCTTGAAATAGCTACGTGAGGGACTAGCAAAGAATTAATTTGGGAGCTGGTGGTAGCTGAGGCAGCCATATCATATTCACTCTGATGGCCCATTAGGTAGGAGACATGTGGAGCTGGAGGCGAGGGGAGCGGAGGAAATAATGAGTGGTTTTAAATTCCCCATGAGAAGCACAGGGGCGAGGCTCTCCGCGCCTCTTCACAAATGTCCTTGCAGCGTAATTTTGATGGTCTGAAAATTATTAATTATGTATTTTGGTGATAGATATATTTTGAATAATGTTATATATACATACATATACCCATACATATACACATACATATATATCATATACATCTACATCAGACAGCATGATACATTGTACCACTCACTTAGTTTCAAAATTCTGCCAAATCGCTTCACCCACACATCTAACCATGTCTAATACATGGTTCTTCCTTTTCACTTATTTTTCGCAGTGACAGGTACACATACGTAAATGCCCACTTTACCACACTCTTTTGATAGATAGCTATTTGCATCTAACCAGTAGACATGCGATGTCTGTATCATGGTGGGAAGTCCTCCATGGTCTCCTCCCTAAGTTACCCTGTCCTTCACCCAGAGTTCTGTGCTATTTTGATTGTTTTTGTTCTTGATTAAGTGTTCATTTTACAGAACTTCAAGTACAGATTCCTCTATTCATCTTTTGTGTTTAGCTCCTTTGGCTTTGGAATATTATTCTTATTGATTTCATTAATTTTCCCATACATTAGTTGTTTACTTCTCTGTATTGATGAGTAGTAGTCAATTTTGAGGATTGAGACTTGAGAATTTGGCTTATTGCTTCATTTGTTATAATTATTTAGGTTGTTTCTGGTGACTGAAGCTGCTACATCCTTAAGTCTTTGTATGAACATGTTTGTTTTTTTTTATGTATCTACATGTTTTTTTTATGTATCTTTTGTAAATGCCTAGGACTGGAATGGCTGGGTTCAATGGCATACTTTAATATTTGAATATTATCCAGAATTCTGTGTGGCCGGGCTCTGTCTCGCTTAATCTAATGATTAGTTAAATTACCTAATTACTCACACTTTTCTCTTGCCTTGACTTGAAATTATTTTTGTATGACAAAACATACAGTACCTACCTAAAGTTCTCTGATATCCTGATACACATCATAAAAAAGTTAACTCTAGTCAAGCAAGGGAACATGTCCATCTCCACCTTTGTAGCTACTAAAAATGTACTCTTAGCAAGATTCCACCATATACTACAGCATTGTCACTCTCTTCCCATCTGCTCCATTTGCTTTGCTCTGTCCTCTTGTGCCTTGGTTAGTCCCCGGTAGTCATCATTTTCTTTCCTACTTAAATCTCCGTCTGTGAAAAGCGGGTCTATTTACTTGTAATCAAGGAATCTGAAAACCCAGTAAGAAGGGTAAGATCAGAGATGGTTTCATTTCCAAGTACTCATGCTGGAAAGGCCACATTCCCAGATGGGTGATTCTGATTTCCTTCCAGGATTTTAATAACCAAAGGGAACATTTAGTGGATGTTGATTAGAGGTTGAGAAACACATGTCATTGTGTTGAGTTGGAGTACAGTTGGTTTTGTGGTGCATTTTTTTTGCAATGTTCTTTAATATGACTCATCAGAAACTGTACCAAATATTTTTTTTTCTGAAACAAAACTCTTCCCTCAAGAATATAAATATTGAACTTGATCCTCTTTCAAAGTTCTGTCTCGCTGGGTCAGCCACAGTACTATTGTTCATTTGCTTGGCCTATTTTGTACTGTTTAGTTTTCCTCTGTCCAAATTGCCTTAACTAGAAAACGAGCACAGTAGTTCTCATTTACAATGGATAGTACACGTGTTTGGGAACACTTACCTAGAAGATTTAAAACTATGAAAGCCCCTCATTTAAGTGTTTGGACAAAACATAACCTAGGGAAATAGCTTCTGTTTGGGGCTGGATTGTGGTGATGCACACTTTTAATCCCAGCACTCTGGAAACAGAGGCAGGAGGATCTCTGTGAGTTTGAGGGCAGCCTGGGCAACACAGGGAGAACTTGTTTAAAAAAACAAGCAAACAAACAAACCAAAAACCAAAACCAAAACCAAACCAAACCAAAATAAAAGATTCTTTTTTGGGATGCCTTTCAAATTGGCCTTTAGTGAGCATATCCTCTCTGTGTCCAAGGGAATAGATCTCTGTGCGCATTAAATGCTTTTTGTGGCTGCCCATATTTGTATTAGGCTGCATTCTTAAATCTGCTTGATGGTGCCTGAGAATGTGAGCACATTCACCTGGGCATAAAATGGGTGAGGGATTCGCAGTGCTCTTTCATGGAAGGCAGTGGATGATGAGAAATGGCAGTCACTTTCTGTCATTTCCAGCGTGTCAAACTGGCCGCAGCCTCAGTAAACCTAATGAAGCAAAACTGGCCTCTGGCCTCAGTAAACATGTGACACCTCTCAGCATCTTGAGTCCGTGAAGCCATTCTTTATGTTAAGGTTTTACATTTTACACTGATCTGAAATTAATTTCAATTATAAAAGACACTTCAGTTTCTTTCTAACATGCCGATCCCCACTCCCTTCAGTAAATTTCTGTGTTTTGCAGTCCCTTACAGGGAATCATTTAAAACTTAAATAAAATTTTGTCAGTAGCAAGGTCTATTATACTTCAATTTTAGAAAATTGAACTTAGAAGTTCAATTAAATTTAGAAATTTTTGTAAAAAATGTTATGTACAAATTATATATTTATTTAATTTTCCTTTTAAAAACTGTATCTCTTTATGTAGCTCAGACTGGCTTTGGATTTATGATTTTCCTGCTTCAGTCTCTTGAGCGCTGGGATTATCGGCATGCACCACTACCCCTGGCTTAATAGATATATTTTAAATTCATTCGTTCTGCTGAAATTTAGAGTGCTTACTGGGCCAAGCTAATTATCATTCCTGTCTGTTGACCAAAAAGCTAGTGACCACTTGGCCAGCTGGGAGCCTGTGGACATGTGGGCTATAGAGAGCCTCTAGGGGTCATCTCAGGGCTCAGGGTCCGAAGGCCTGGCCTACATCTGAGGTACCTGCTCTAGGTGAAGCATGAAGTCTGCCATGCTTCAGCCTTTCACGGCACTATTCCAATAGACAGATCTGTTCCTGTGCTTCTTGGTCTTTTTGTTTTGTATTTAGGGATGTGACAGCAACAAATCAGCGGGCTAAATAGACCTCTGATTATTAATTAGATATACTAGATTGTTATATAACTCGATGTAATAGATTATTAATTAGATAGACTAGAAAGTTTATTTTCCCAACGGTGCTGATTGTACTGAGAAGCCGACCAGAGAGTGCAGAAGGCTGGACGTTGTGACGCATGCTACTTCTGCCTACTCCCTGGTTTCTTGGGAAACTGTCCAAATTAACTTATCCGAATGTGGCTCAGTGTGGTTAGATGGGTTATGTTTTTTCAAAACCATAAACACATGCTCTGTTTCTGTCCCATTTGCCCTAACAGGATTGGCTTGTAAGGGTCTGGGCGATCACGGCAGGGTTGGCAGGGTTACCGAATGAGTAGTCCCTAGTTACTGTAACCGTGAAGCAGACAGACACCATGTAAAGGAAGAACTAGCACCAAAAACAACAAGCACATTCTGTTACTTAAATAAGCAAAATAAACTGTATATGGGCTAATGGTAAAACACGTTCTGTGAAATGAAAATTAAATACTAATTGAATACGTGTCCCTGAAGTAAAATGACGTAAAAAATGTTTACTTATTTTTATTTAGATGAATGTGTGTTTCCAAGGTTATATATACATTTAAAGACAACTTTGCCTCCCCTAAATTAAGTACTACCCGAACTATATTTTATCCCATGCATTTTAAATTTTTAAAATTAATGAATTAATTAGTTTGTTTATTTGTTGAGACATAGCTTCTCTGTGTAGCCCTGGCTGTCTTAAGACTCACTCTGTAGAGCAGGCTGGCCTCTAACTCTTAAGAGGGCGTTGTCACCTTGCCTGGTCCTCTGTTTTTTGTGTTTGTTTGTTTTCAGGCAGGATCTCACTATGTAGCCCTGCCTAGCCTGGAACTCAGTAATGGTCTCAAATTCACAATGTCACCTTTTTGGCCACCTTAGTGCTGAGATTAAAGCCATGTGCCTGGCCCCAAATTATATTTTATAATATATTTGTGCTGTTGGATTCTGGAAGTTTAATAGAAAAGGTATGGTTTATATAGCCTTTTCTTCTCCTCCTCCTCCCTCCCTTTCTATTCCTTCCTTCTTTTACTCTGTGGTCCAAAGGATCGAGCATTCTAGGCAAGCATGTGAACTACACTAGCCATTATTTCGTTTAGTTAGAGCTAGGCTACCACTAAGTTGTGGTGGCTGGCCCTGAAATTGTAATCGTCCTGTTCTAGTCTCCTGAGTAGCTGGGATTATAGGGATAAACTAGTTTGTCTGGCTCAGCGTTTCTTTGTATTAATTGGAGTTCCACTTCTGTTATAATTATATGTGAGAAAACTACAGTGATGTATAAAATAATCTTTTAAAATTTAGTTTACAGAGAAGCAATATAAAAAATTTACAATACATAACTGAAAAATCCGAGGCACTTCCGCTGTAGCTTGTCTGGGTCTTGAAAGTGTTCTGGGAATTTGGGCCTCTGGGACTCGAATGGAAATGTCATAAGAGATTTTCCTTGGAGATGTTTGAACAGTGACTAATATGAACTGAGACGGGTTCTTCAAAGAAATTATATCACCTGGTGCTTACCATAGCCAATAAAGCTCATAATTAATGATAATCTAATTTAATTCTTAGCAAATATGAGAGAGTGGGTTTTTTACTGTAGTCTAAAACATTCATTAACAGCTGGTTCAAGTTTATGAGCCAAAAGAATGTAGGTTCTAAGATTGTTTCTGTACTGCAGCGTCTCACACACAGAAGAGACTTTGTGACTCCAGAAGCTTGTCCAGTGAGGGATGTGAACACCAACATTGGAAGTCGTAGAGAGGTCGTTCGATGCTTTGTGACCCTCTTCTGACTTCAGTGGCCCCAAGTAGGAAAGCACTCTCCAGGATGGATCTGTCCTTCTTCCTTGTATATGTGTCTTTCAGGCGTTGTCACCTTGCCTTGCCCTCTGCTTTGGTTTGTTTTGCCTCTTCCGAGCCCTTTACCCTGCAGAGGTTCTAGGGAGTCAGTGGACGGACATGGAGTCTCACGAGACCCTTAAGAGGGACACGTCATTAGCTGTCTAGTGTTCAGTTGCCTAGGAGGCTTTCAAGGAAATTCCTAATACTCCCAAGGTTAAGAACCGCCTTACCTGGCATCAGTGAGAGGGGAGGCCCTTGGTCCTGTGAAGGCTTGATACCCCGGCATAAGGGTGAGGTGGGAGTGGGTGGGTAGGTGGAAGAGCATCCTTATAGAAACCGGGGGATGATGGGATGAGGGGTTTGTAGAGGGGAAACCTGGAATGGGGGCTATTATTTGAAATGTAAATGAATAAAATGATTAATAATAATAATAAAAAGAAAGAAAGAAAACCTGCCCTGGTTAAACATTTCTAAATGGGAAACATTTTATTGGGAAAAGAACAAAGGCATCATTCAGACTCAAATGATATTTTATGTTTTTTCAACATGTGAATTTTTCTATTAATTTTGCAAAAGTGTTGGGTCCAGTGTGAATGCTTGATAGAAGTATAAGCAATGCCCCTCCACCCCCAAAGGCTTAAAAATGGCAATTTCTTAGGACATAGCCCTGTGGTCAGTTCTTTCAGAGTTGGCTTTTCAAATTCTGTTTACACAATGGCTGCCAATATATAATGCCCCTTTGATAAATCATAAGATTTTGAGTTGGTTTATGTATAGATTCTGTTCTGCAGAAAGCTGTTAGAAGCACCTTACACCCCCAAACCTGTTACTTTGGCAGCAGCTATAAGCTCTTCACTTGGCTGTCTCACAGAAGGACAGTCACTGAGACTGAGCGAATGACCTTAATGGTGATGGCTCTGGTCTTCAGGTTCTGACAGGCCTGAGTCTAAGCCCCAAACAGTTTGAGCAAATGAGGGCTAATCCCAGCCATTAGGCATTCCCAAGGAAGGCTTTTATGAAACTTAATATTTAATTTATTAGATTTTGGTCCTTAAACAATTTGCAGGTCACAGAAGTAACTTCAGCACACAAAGATTTAAATCTGTGATTTAACCAGCACTTTTTGCTGCAAGCAGTGCTCCAGTCTTTGGAACTAACACCATCTTTAAATTCAGTGGAGCATATTTTTCTTACTTTTTAAATTCTCGCCTTTTCTGCTTTCAGGAATAACTAATGGATTTAGAAAAGCTAATGCTGTGAGAAGCGAAAGGTGCGGTGATGGCTGCCTCAGTCTTGAGGACTGCATCTATTTTGTAGACATTATTCTCGCATTTGAAAGTCCAAATAGGGAAATGCGGAGATAAACAATAGTGTGTTGAGATCCCGTCTAACTGCAGCTTCAGAGAATGTGGGGAGCAGGCACAAAGGTCATAGGATAGCGATATCCCTGAAAAATCCTGGAGCTTGTATTTCACTTCCTGTATGTAAAGACTCCTGCAGGGAATGTGTGGGCCCAGCATGCATCTGGTGGCAGAGAGGCACAGGTGCTTGACAAAGGCAGAGGAGAATGTCTTGACTCAATTTCTCCCCTTTCTTCTCTCATCAGCACTTCTTACCAGAATTGCAGAAAATCTGTAACTCTTCAACAATTTGCTATCTAATGATTAAATAGAAAAGCTGTAGCTGTATTTACGTATTAATTACCATGTAAAGCTCTTGGGTATTGTAATATATGCTTATTAAATGTTTGTATTTGCCAGCAAAAATTTGTATTTTTTCTTTTTACTTTATTTACTATTTTTTTTGACTCTGAGTTTTTCTCTCATGAGGTAACTTCATCTACTGCAGTGCCCTTAAATGCTATATACAATGTGTATAAGTGCTTAAATATCCTTAAATCCTTATATGCTAAGATTCCCTGAGTTCTTCATGTGGCGATATAACAGGGATTTCTGCTTCATCATGTCTAAGACCGGAGTTTAGGTTTCCCATATCATGCACAATCAACATCTCCCACAGACTTCTTAAAAACAAACACACACAGTGCTAAAGCTGGCTTGGAGGCACATGTCTGTAATTACAGTATTTGGGAAGTAGAGGCGGGAGGAAGATGAATTTCAGGATAGCCTGGGCTACATGAGGTCCCAAAAAACAAACAGAAAAAATCCTAACCCACCAACCAACCAACCAACCAACCAACCAACCAACCAACCAACCAACTAACCAACCAGTCTAGCCTCCAAACCCAAGATCCAAACCAGTATGCGAGATCAAACCCGGAGCCTTAGTGCACTCTACCCTGAGCTATATGCCCAGCCCTAAGTGATTTTATTTTGAAACAAACTGAGTTGCTACTCTTTGCCAAATGCCATGAATGATACCTGTACTACTTACTTGTCTCATAGCTGTGACAAAATCCACAACAGAAACAATATAAGAATGGAAGAGCTTGTTCTGGTCCCCAGTTCCTTGTGACAGGACCATGCATGCAGCACATTCTGTTCATATTTCTTTAGCCCAGGAAGCAGAGAGGATGGGCTAGAAGCAGGGTGAACCTCAAATGAGAAAACTGAGGTTCCCCTTTCCAAAATGACTCTAGCTTCTGTCAAGTTGACGTGAAACTAGCCAACATACTGACATATGGCAGAAATCTTTCTCTGCTGTTAAAAGCTTGGGAGTGTTATAGCCTTGATCCCGGGTTATACTCTTAGCATTGGTGCTCTGCGTAACCTAACAGAATCAGGTAGTGTCTTGATGTCTGCTAACTCCTCCCTCTCTTGCCTCTCTGGGCCACATACCAGCCTGCTGAACTTCATACAAACACGTGACTTGCCTCCTTTCCCTGTCAGCAGCCCCAGATCTCATTGCTTATTACTGTTATGATATCTGAATGGAAAATTATACAAAATGCAGTTTTCTGTGTAGTGATGTCCCTTTCTGATGAATGAGGAAAAGTTCTCATATTGTGTCAGGAATTTTATTCATGAAGTTTGTTTGGCTTCAGGTTAGGCTACCAATGTGTTCACACAAGAGGCCGCATAGCTGGACATTTCTAGTGCTGAATAAAAGATTTCAAACTGACCATAAGGTACACACATTGGTGACATACATTGTTTTATTCAATTATTCATTTAAGAACACCTGGGATCTGGATGCTAAAATATGACAGATGAGCTCTGTTATTATGAGCTTCATGGTTTAGAAAGGAAGAAAAAGGTTATAGTTTTTCTTTTAGCACTTAAGACTCCCCGATAATGCATTTTCTACATTTTGAAAAAAATCCATTACGTTCTGTAAGTCTTCCAGGCTGGGGTAGCCGAGACATGAAGCAGGTGGCTTCCTGGGGAAACATATGGGCAGCTTACGACTGTTCTCCCTCAGCCTGGGGCCCAGGATTCTCAGGGTACACGTATAGTATGTTTTCCTTTTGAGCTTTCAGGAGCTAAGGGGAAGGTTAGACCACACCACCCCAGTGACAGGGAGAACTGTTATTTATAGCCGTGATTCAGCTATTAATTGGTGCAGTGAAAAGACATTGTCCTAACCTGTTAGACCTCTATTTCTGCCGTTCCATCAACCATCCTACCCAGAACCAGAAGTCATCATGGATTCTGGGGTTCTCCCTTGCTTTTTAGATATGTAGTCACAGTGTTTTGTGTGTGTGTGTGTGTGTGTTTGTTCCTGCTGTTTTATTTGCTCAGCCATCCCCCCGAGCCAAACCCTGCTCCATCTGTTTGGACTCTGGTAATAATATATCAGGTCTCTGTATGCCTCTGTCTTCTAATTCAAACAACCTTGTGCCATGCATCTTCCTGGCTTTTTTCATAAGGGATGTAATTTCTAATACAAGAATGAAATTTCACCATATTGCTACAATGTTAGAGGTCCCATCAGCCCTTGACCTGCCCTCACAACAATTGTTTATAATAAATACTTTTAAATATGAGGAAAATTTGAAACAGGGTGATGGATATTCACATACACTATCAAGATAGAGCACATGTTAAAATGCCACCAAATTTTCTTGTCTCTCTTACCAACTATCCTTACACACACACACACACACACACACACACACACACTCTTCCCTGCTCTGCAGGGCCATTTGAAAATTGTACACATTTGAGTTTTCTTTTCTTTTTTTTTAATGTAGACTCTAACTATATTGGTTAGCATAGAATATATACTTTTCAATACCTAAAATGAGTTAACAACAAATATTATATTTATTTAGTCCTTTACAGGTGGTACAGAATGTTCACACATAATTTATCTCAATCAAGGTTTAGAATTATGATCAAAGGCAGTGCCAAGTCCTACATAATACTTATTGTTTTAAAGATGGAGTTTAAACTTGGATCTCAATATGCTATGTTTGCTTTTGTCAATCAACTTCTTGGGTTCCTCATGAGGACTAATACCCATGTCTGCATCCGCAAATCTCACCTGCACTGGTATAGCTGTTGGCTAAAAAGTCGTAACTATTTCTATGTTATTTTCCACATGGTCTTGATGCCAGGCAGATTTAAAATCTGTTGACATTTTCTTCCCTTCAGCCCCATCCCACTTCTTTCTTATTCCTGCCTCCAGCACAAGCCCACCAATCCTGCTCCATCACAATTAACTCTCAACAAATCACTCAGAGCCTCTACTGGATGAGTCTGGATCTGATAATACGTTGTTTAAATTAGTCTCCCTTCTCAAGGTTTCCATTATGCCTCCCCTAAAGCTTGTGAGTTTCTTTAGATCGTAAATATATTTATTCACTGATTTTTATATCCCACAATGACTAATGTTAGGTGGCCGAGAAATATGCTGAATGGGATTTCTTGGTACTTGTCAGCTCGTTAGTGTGAGGCTCTGGACTGTACCTCCTTGGTCTTTTGCTATATGAGAAGCACACCAATGGGGCCCCAAAGTGCTTTTTAATTAATTGGGTTTATTCCATATTTACAAGATCAGGGCAAATTCTGATGGCATTATGGTGAACTGGAGGATGCCAGGTTCACTGGGCCTGTGATATGCCTTGAGTTTGAGGACTGTCAGTTTCTTAACAACAGTATCTCCAGCTTCCATTCCCAAGCCAAGAGCCCTTCTTGAGGAAGGTTCTCTCCCTGTTCTACATTTTTGTTTCTTTTTGCTTCTTCTTTTTTAAAAATCCTATTAACACTTACTTTGTCGCCTTTTGGTCCAGGCTATGACCTCATGCCCCCTCCCTCCCGCTTCTTCCTTTTTCTCGCCTCCACCTTCCCTCCTTTTACAGGATTAATTTAGACATCCTCAGGATTCTTTCTTCTGAACAGAAATCCTTGCATTTTTTCCTCACCTCTTCTTAAAATACTGCTCAAGAGCCTCAGACTCATAAGACACATTTCTAATTATACATGGCAAACTAGTATACTAATTGGTCCTCAATAATCACCAAATGCCAGGTTTATACTTTGTGTCACAAAAGGGTAACAAAGTCATGCTGTTTTTGAATACTTTATAAAACAGAGTAGCTAACTCTGCCACATTGTAGGGCTTTAAGGTGGGATAGAAATGAAAAGGGTAGACATGCGCTTTAAAAAACTTTGAGCACAGGAAGAGATGAGAGGAGAACTCTCTCCACTACGGGTGTGGCCAGGCTGGGCTCCCCTAAGGTCAGCATCAAACTCAGGCTCTGCACACTTGCACAAGCTTCTGTGTTTGATGGAGGTGGCTGAGAAGTCTTTCAGGAATATGCGATTTGGTGGTCTAAACATGCATGTTGGTGCTAAGACATAGATAGGCACAAGGAATCCAAATTCTTATACTGTCTTATGTTTTTAGGGTGAATTACAAGTAAAGAGCCGGAGATATGGATAATGACAGCTATTGGCAGAACTGTAGCAGAGATGATATGTATAAAACGTCTAGGACTCAGTGAACACTCATCAAATAATTACTACTATTGTTTTTTGTTTGTTTGTTTGTTTGTTTTAAGAGAGTTCATGTTGTAGCCCACCCAGACTAACCATGAATGCATGGCAGCACCCCTCCCCCATGCTGGGACTGCAGGAACAAACCCCCATGCTTGCTACTATATATACACAGTAAGGATGACTTTTAGGAAATTAAATATTGTAGACTGTTTTATCTTACCGATTTTTATTCTCTAACATTCTGTTAGCAAAGATGGAATGAACTGAAAAGGAAATGTCTTACCTGTTACTTTTTTTTGTGGTTTTATTTTTCCATTCTAAAAGTATATGTATGTTTCTGTTACAAAGTATTAAGTCATTTATTGGAATTATTTCTGTTTTTCTTTAAAAGAAAAACAATTAGAAACAGCATTGTCTTTGAAACGTTAGCTAAAGCAAGCAAGGAAAATATATTGAAAAGCAAAAATATTAGTGAGGAATTCATCCATAAGCCTGTTTTTCAGTATTCCATTGATTCCTTTTGTTTTGCTGAGAGGATAAATTGGCTTGTAAGAACGGACTGAATCAACAATAGTAGCTTCTGTCTTTTTTTTTTTTTTTTCTATTCACGAAATCTTAGCTTGAGCTAACCGTGTTCTCAGCATACAAATAAGCCAATTAAAGCTGCCCTAGCCCTTTACAAAACTTAGTGGAAAAGATGGTGTTTTAAATAAGAAAACCACAGTGTTCTACAGCCTGCCTTTGTCTCTCTGGATTTGGCATTGTTAGGTTAGTTTCATTTCTCCACTAAAATGTGTGTCTTGAAACACTGTCTTTAGAAGGGAATCCTGCTGGAACTAGGATGAATTCCACTCCCCCCTCCAATACTTAACCTCAAAGGAGTAGTAAATTGTGTTTCTCTCTAGTAATGCAGTCAGTGCTCCGCAACAGAGAGGGGCATTAGCATCCTAATGGAGGTAGCTGATTGATTCCTAGATTGATTACATCAAGAACACTGTGTTCTGCAAAATTTAAGACTGATTTAATCCTAAAATGGGTATGGCAAGTACATCTAAATAATTTAAAATTTATCTTTTTTTAAACAAAATTTACAAGCAAAGCAACATGCTTAGGTAGTTTCCTTGAAATGAAAGAAAAATTACATATTAAAAGAGTTCAGAAATTACTTCTCACTCAATCCATGTCTGTGAGTAGGAAGCACAGGAAAGCCATGGGTTGTTATGGCCACATCGGATTTGTTTATTAAACATCTTCTTTTATGATATGGGTTTCGAAATTAAAGGAATATATTCGATGTGAGTTTAGAAAGTTGGAAAGACAAAATCAGACAGGGGCATCAGCATTTAGGAATAATTTTTTGGTCCCTATCAGTTACAAGTGAGGCCAAATGACACAGCTATGTTTTGTATCTCTTGCGTACACTCACCACGTAATAGATTCTCCTACTTCTGCTTTCATTTAAAATGTTTTCTCTTAGCTATGACAGATTTCAGACCTGTAATCTATAGATAATGGACATCCCTGTACTCACCACTGGGATCCACCAAATCTTTGCTTTGTGCCGTATTTATATTACATTCCTCTGTCTCTTTTAAAAAGTAAAATTTAAACACGGAATCAAGCTCCATTCTTATTTAATTTTCTCCCTCCTCAGAACTAATCACCATTACGAAACTGGTGTCATTTTCTGTTTGAAGAATGAAATAGATATACATTATGTATATCCTTGTGAAATAGATGGACATGTTATGTGCATGCTTCTGAAAAGATCATCATGTTATATATATATCCTTCTGAAGTCTGATTTTTTTTTTATTCAGCATCATATTTGGTAGAGCTCCCTCACTGATAGATTTATCATTACTTCATTTGAATAACTGTATAGTATTCCTTGTATAAATAAATCATTCTGATGGACAATAAGGATTTTTTTTTCGGGTTCAATCATGCTAGATGCCTTTTATTTTTATTTTTTATTTTTTTTTGGTTTTTTGAGACATGGTCTCTCCATATCACCCTGGCTGTCTTGGAACTCACTCTGTAGACCAGGCTGGCCTGGAACTCAGAAATCAGCCTGCCTCTGCCTCCCAAGTGCTGGGATTAAAGGCGTGCGCCACCACTGCCTGGCTGGATTCCTTTTATATGTGTGTAAGACTATCTTAGGGGTTTCATACAAAGGAATATAATCACTGACTTCTGTAGTATGTATAATTTTTGTGTCTCTAAGGCTATCTATATAATGCTCAAAAGAAGCTGTAGGGTGTGGAAGTGGCTGTATGGAACCGTGTATAATAGTTTTCTAAAGCAGTCAGCTGACCTGTATTCACTGTTGTAGCCGCTTGGTTTCTTTCATCTTGCCCTTTCTTGTAGTTTGGCGTGCAGTCCTGGCTTTGTTTGTTCCTCCTGGGTACTTTTCCCTTTCATTCCTGACCTTCTTGTTCTCTGAAACAGTACTCTTCTGTAGTGTCCGTGTTTTGTACATTGTGTTTTCCAGTGTTTGATCAGGCTTTTAGCAAGTTTTTTTTTTTTTTTTTTTTTTTTTTTTTTTTTTTTTTTTTTTTTTTTAGGGATTTCTGTGGCATTCTTTTTCAGTTTACTCGAGTCACATTTACTAATTACTATATTTTTGCTTAGTAATTCCTTACATAATGTCATAAGAACGTCCTCAAAAAAAAAAAAAAAACCCAACCAAACAAACAAACAAAAACCAACCTTCAAGCCTGTATTTAATCTTACAAAATTTTCTGTTCATACTTAGTAAGTTTTATCCAATACAGAACTTATTTCTGTAGGTCATGGGGTTGAAATAGGATGAAATGACTTAAACTTTTAAGCATCTTTAAACCTTTATATACTGTATCTTGGATATCCCTGTGAGCCTCGAGAGACAGTGGAAAGTTAAAAAGTATCCTTTTAATTCTTCAGAACTTAATGATTTCTACCTGGTATGTCATCTTTTTTTAAAAATCTAAATCTATATATATATATATATATATATATTCTATTCTTTTAAATTATTTATGAAGTGATTATTGCTTTGGAAGCCTTCAGCATGAACACGATCTGTGAGGCAAACGATTATATCGCATTAGTGTAAAGGATACAAGGCTCAGCTAAAATCGCTTATTCATGAAAGAAAGCCACGTGCAGTATCTGTTGAGACCTGAAGCAGGATGATTTCTGGTAAATGAAGAGACTGCCATTTCATACCTAAAAAACAGACAAGACTCCAGATTTGTTTATTTGCTGATGTGCAGTGTGATGCTGACCCCACACAGTTAAGAAGCAGTCTCTTGCCAGTTAAGGAACACACTTTAAGGTGTTCTGGTTCCCCGTTGAGAAGGTATCTGGGATTAGATATCTGCAGACGGGTGGAAGTACGATGTGAACAGCAGAAGCTGCCATCTCAGTTGACTGGGGGTAATCAGTGGCATAGTCAGGGTGAGTCCTCTCCTGACTTACTGACGCTTAGCTCACTTGTCAGTACACTTAGGGGGCTGTGATCCAAGCCACAGACACAGTGCTGTGGTTCTAAGCTCATAGAACTGGCATATTGATTAATGTTCAAAGCTTATTTTTGTCTTTCCCTGTTACCATGGTTACAGAATATTCTGTTTTAGCAGTGTGAAGATTTCTTTCACATAGCATGATTTGTTTCCAGAAATGACTGATGCACACAGCTGACTATTGTATATTTTCTTTAGAGAAACTATTATTCAGATTTGGGGGTAGTAAATGTCAGTATGCTTGGTTCTGGGTAAATTTGCTTCTATCTATATAGCTTTTGGCATAGCTTGAGTTGAGGGAATTATATTTAGGTTCATATAATGTTCTATAATCTCACTATTAGCTATTATCATATCATTTAATATTTTAAGTGTTTCTGCTTGAATACAAATAAGATTTTTCTTTCTTATTTATTTCTTTGTTTTGTTTTGTTTTTTCGAGACAGGATCTCTCTACCTAGCTCTGGCTGTCCTGGAACTATCACTATGTGAACCAGGCTGGCTCTAAGCTAAGAGATCTGCCTGCCTCTGCCTCCCAAGTGCTAGACTTGTTGAGCTTTTCTTTCTTTCTTTCTTTCTTTTTTTTTCTCGAGACAGGGTTTCTCTGTGTAGCCCTGACTGTCCTGGAACTTACTCTGTAGACCAGACTGGTCTCGAACTCAAAAATCTACCTGCCTCTGCCTCCCAAGTGCTAGAATTAAAGGCGTGTGCCACTACCACATAGCTTTAAAATAAAATTTTTTAAAAACTTTTATTTCATTATGATGAGAAAAGTTACATGATTTCAATTTATCTGAATTTGTTAACATTTAAAAATATATTTTATTTGTTTAGTATTTAGTACAGTTTAAAATCTTGGCTCTTACTGTGGTACAAGCCGAAAATAAGAACAATTTTTAGACATTGGATTTCATTGTAATAAGACTGTACTTCAATGACCCTCACATCACCAAAGGATTTTACCTCCATCGTAGCTAAATTGAGAGTTGATAGTTCTGCTGCACCAAGAAAGGAATTGTAGGCTCGATTTTTGGATACAGGCTTCCTGCTATGGTCAAAACTATTTGACTTGAGTGAGTGGCTTTATTCTCAGGCCACAGAGAACAGGTTACATTCATTTAAGAAATGGTGTGTGTATTAAGATGTTCTATCAATAAAGTCATTCACCAACTGTTTAAATGAACAATGGTTCTGCTTGGAGGGTGGCACAGACATTAGGTGAGGGTAAGAATCTGGTTCATTGGCTGTGATAAATTGGAAAAGCATTCATCTCAGAGAAAGAGTAACTTATAAAGTCTTCTTCTTCAAACTTGATATAAGAGTTACAAATGTCAAGCAAAGCATTCAGTCTTACTCTTTGTTGTTCTCTTACAAGCAACCTCCCTAGTTAATCGTCTATGTTTCTTTTGGGTATATAAATACTTTTGAAATATATAAGCTGTTCTGAAAACCATAGTATAGTGTAAAGACATGAAATAAACAATACTACTAATAGAGAGGCTGAGATAGGAGAAGCAAGATTTCAAGACCCTTATGTTGTACACAGCCAGACACTGTCACAAACCAACAAGGTGAAAGTGTCTATAGATTGTACAATGTTGGACCTGTTTCTTGAATTACCAAATTAGAGAGACCATTGGATGACAATCAACAAATTTATAATTCCTCATATTATTGGATTTCAATCAATTAGGATATGTTGGTATATTAATTTTCATATTAATATATTAAGAAAAAGTAATTGTCACATTCCTGTTGTTTTTGTTGTAAGAGGTGGAATTAGGTTTGCGTGGATTTGTTGAAAGATTACCTTCTTGCTTCTTCTGGGGTGTAGTTTTGCTCCTTATGTTGATGTTTTCCATCTATTATCCTTTGAAGGGCTGGATTTGTGGAAAAATATTGTGTAAATTTTGTTTTGTCATAGAATATCTTGTTTTCTCCATCTATGGTAATTGAGAGTTTTGCTGGGTATAGTAGCCTGGGCTGGCATTTGTGTTCTTGTAGGGTCTGTACGACATCTGCCGAGGATCTTCTAGCTTTCATAGTCTCTGGTGAGAAGTCTGGTGTAATTCTGATAGGCCTGCCTTTATATGTTACGTGACCTTTTTCCCTTACTGCTTTTAAAATTCTTTCTTTGTTTAGTTTAAAATAAGATCTTTATTAAAACCAGGGAATACTTTCTTGGCTACCCTGTAGCAAGAAGGTGAACAATATCTTTGTCATGTTAAAATTGGAAGTAATATCTGAAGTGTTTGTGGGACCTCCAGTATCCTAACCCATGAGGTGCTTGGAGCACTTCCCAGTGTTGGTTTTCTTACTTAGCCAACATTTATTGGCTAAATAAATCTTGACTTCAAATTAGACTTTTTCTGTCCATTTCATCCCAGATCAGTTCAAAGAATGTTTAAATGAACAGCTCACTTTATTTGCCTAACAGAAGTAACAAAAGCAAATCAAGTACTATGGTCACTCACAAATGTACATCATGTGTCAACATTTACTATAATATTTAGCAGGTATGCCCATGACTATTCCATTGTATGAATTGTCTTTATACAGAAGTTCTTTCTATTGGAGTTACCTAGCTTTGTAGAAACAGTATATTGTGAATAGAGACTGAGTTCTTAGTCCCCTTTCTGTCAGTCTGTGTCCTAGGCTCCTGGCTACAGCCTGGCCCTCGGCTATGTTAGCACCCGTGTCTGTGTCTGTCTGTCTGTCCCCACCTTGGTTGTGTTAGCATCAGTGCCTGTGTGTCCCCTCCCAGCTGGTTAGTCTCTACTTGCTAAAGTGAAGAGAGACTTCCTGACCACACATTTCCTTTGCTCTGGCCTTCTGTGGACTGACACCTGGCTTTGTGTCCTGGCCGAGTATTCGCCTTAACAAAGTTCGAGCTCTGTAAAAGTGGCCTATTGATCTGTCTGTAGCCTTCCACTGACTTTCTGTTCATAGAGTATGGATTGATGTCATTTTGTTCTGTTCGGCTGCTCTCCAGTGACAGCCTATCATCCCAACAGACAGGTATTGCTTAATAAATAATTGTTAAATAAGTATTTTCTTCAAAGTACAAAAAAAATCTCAGGACATAAAAAGGCCAACACTGATGAGTTGCCATCTTGCTTTTGCCTTGGATCCTTGCTATGACTTTTGCTCTAGTTTTGATTTTTCTTTCTTTGATCCTAGTGTTTCAGTAGCTGTCTCTAGTCTCTCACTGTGCAGCTTGTTTTACAAATTGCTCCCAGAGAGGTCTTTTTAATACCTAAAATGTCTTGCCATGAGCTGCTGGACCTGCCTTCCATGGGCACCATGACTTTCCCCTTTGCTCGCTGGCTCACTTTACTTAGCAGCTGTGACTCATGTTGTTCATCTTTCCCTTTAGCCCTGCATTTCTTCTCTCTGGAAAATAACTGTGGTGACACCTTCTTCTTGCTTCCGTTTCTTCCTGACATGTCCTTACTTCAAATTCTCAGTCTTAGAACTTAAGTACTCTTTTATCTTTAGTCTCAACCTATTCTATTATTTTTTAATTTTTAAAATTCTTCTCTTACATATTATACCCCAACCACAGTTTCCCCTCCCTCCCATGCTCCCAGCCCTCTTCACCCACCCATGCACCTCCCTTCCTCCTCAGATCCACCCCTCCTCCTCCTCCCCTCAGAGAAGAGCAGGCCTCCCTGGGATATCAACCAAACATAAGAAGCAACGTTAAGACCAGGCACATAGCTAGCGTCACATCAAGGTTGGACAAGGCAACCCAGTAGGAGTAAAAGGGTTCCACAAGTAGGCAAAAGAGTCAGGGACAGCCCTGCTCCCATGGCTAGGGTTTCCACAAGAACACCAAGCTACTTATCCATTACATATGCAAAGGATCTAAGTCAGAATCCCACAGGCTCCCTGATCTCTGTGAGCTCTCATGGGTCCCAGTCAGTTTATTCTGTGGGTCTTGTTCTTATGGTGTGTCCTTGACCCTCTGGTTCTTCAGCTCCTTCCTTCTGCTCTCCGAGCTCCATCTAATGTTTGGCTGTGGGACTCTGCATCTGCTTCCATCAGTTGCTAGATGAAGTCTCTCTGGTCTCTCTGAGGACCAGTATGCCAGGCTCTGGTCCCAGTACACTCTGCAGGCAGGACAATCTGCAGGTCGCAGCTTTTGTGACTGGCATTACCAGGAGTCTTTGCTAGAGTTACTCTCAGATTGTATTGAATTTCCATTGCACTAGGTTTTCTCCTCACCCCCAGTTCTAGCTGTTTCTCCCAGTATTTTTCCCTCCCCACATCAGATCTGTCCTGTCCCCAGCCCCTCCTGCCTCCAGTCTACCTGTGAAATCTATTCTAGTTCTCCTTCCCCTGGAGATCCTTGCACCACCCCTACCTTAAACTCCCCTTCTCAACTTCTTCTTAAATGAAAATATCTGATTTCTGTGACTAAAGTTTATGTTCCCCCTTCTGTATACCAATAATTCTTTGTAGATACCAATTTTTATGTGATTCTTCCACTAGACTTTGATCTGCCAAGAGTTTGAAACTGAGGAAAATCAGATCCAATGCTAACATGGATAAACTTTAACTATATGTCAGCACATACTGCAATTGAATAAACAGAAACTGGTGTGACAGGTTGCTCGTACTGGACCTGACACCTTCGTAATCCAGTAAGGTTTACTGACTTGAGTTTAATTGGCATCCAACACTGACATGCTACCTGTGGACTCTCCTTACATGCAAAATATAGTTTGTGTTTGCATTGTGTCTTATCTGCTTTGTTCTTTACAATCTTTTGACTTATTTTTTCAGTGAAAAGAATAAATTAACGAATGGTTATATTGCTTGTGATTTCCAGGACTGACAATATCTGTAAATCCCATACTCCTATCTCATTCATGCTGGGAGTTCTTCTTGGCTAAGGTTTTAGGCAGATCATGTTCTCCTGCTACCTGAATTTTTCTTGGCTACCCAGTATTCCTTCCAGGTGCCAAATTACAGGGAAATCCTATATTTTTCTAAGGTTTGAATAACATAGAATTGGAGCCTTGGAGAAAATGAGGGGACTCATTCCATTTAAACCTAACCACTCTTCCAGACTGGTGGTCTCATCAGGTTTAATGGAATGCTGACAGGAGATTTCAGACCATTTCTAAAAGAGACACTGAATGAAGTGTGTGCCCAGCAGTTTCTAAGTAAGCTCCATGTTTCTCTCCATTGATTTAAACGTACTTATCCCTTCTTTAAAAGGGAAATGGGTCTTATAAGCCGCTTGTTCTTTATTTTTCCATGAGTAAAGGGTTTGAACCCACCAGTAGAATTGCAAAGCAAGGGAAGGACATCCGTGGCGCTCTTCTTGTTCTCTGATATCGTTTGTGTCTTTAATTTTCCTGGTAAAGGCTTTCTCAGTGCACAAAAGGGGTGTTGTAAAAGACAAAAGGCAACAACAATGTAGGGAGGAGAAGATAAGTTACGAGAAAGCGTGCTGGTTTTAAAGCTTTATTGAACATTCTCTCTTATGCTAGCTCCCTCGGGAGCCATGCACAATTGCATTGATACATTGACTATAGTAAAATAAAATAGGAATATTCTCCTGCTGAAAGTATAAATTGGTTTTTCATTCTGGAAAGCATTTTAGCAATTCATATCCAGCAGCTTTGCAGCATTTCTACCTTAGATGTTCCCCAGGAAGTAATCGAAGGCTTAGACAAAGCTACGTAGATTTTAATTAAAGCACTGTTTGCAAATGTGAGAAATTGAACATGGTTACCCATTCTGTAATAGGGTATTCCATTTTCTTTAACAATATAATGCTAATCTTAAAGAATATTGAATACCATGGACTTAGGCTTATGGTACAACCTCAGAAACACAGCACAATCACATTGGTAAGGAGCCGATTTTCTCTCCCCCTTCCTTAAACACGTAACTGTAGTGAGTCAGATTCTGGGCTCTTGAGCTGTTGAGATGGTCAATGGAACAGTTCAGTGGCTTTCTTTCTGATCTGTCCCATGGCTATGCAAGCACATGTACATTTCAGTCTCAGCTCTGTAGGTCTATATTATTCAGTAGATTTTTTAAAAGTACTGAGTATAGCCGGGTGGTGGTGGCGCACCCCTTTAATCCCAGCACTTGGGAGGCAGAGGCAGAGGCAGGTGGATTTCTGAGTTCAAGGCCAGCCTAGTCTACAGAGTGAGTTCTAGAATAGCCAGGGCTATACAGAGAAACCCTGTCTCGAAAAACCAAACCGAACCAACCTCCCCCCCCCCCAAAAAAAAAGTACTGAGTATAAACCAAGCTACTTCTGGGAATTAAAACAAGAAAAATTTTATTTTCCTTTAAATTTTTCTAAATTCCAAATCTTCTAAAAAGATAATGTTTTTAAAAAAAGGAATTAAAAGGGCTGGGCAGTGGTGGCGCACTCTGTTGATCCCAGCACTTGGGAGGCAGAGGAGGGCAGATTTCTGAGTTCGAGGCCAGCCTGGTCTACAGAGTGAGTTCCAAGACAGCCAGGGCTACACAGAGAAACCCTGTCTCAAAAAACAAAAAACAAAACAAAACAAAACAAAACAAAAAACAATTAAAGGAATGGAATAAAAAAAATGAGGTAATTTTCATATGGGAAAGACACAGAAGTAAATGACCATAAAACATTAGGAATCAGTGGTTAATTCTACCCTTTCCCCCAAAGTAACTTAGCAACAACCATGAGAAGACCCAGATCAGCTTTTACTTTTATCAGCATATTGACTGGATCCGTGGCTCTGGGGTGCTCACTCCTCCAATAGTACAGAGCAGAAGAGTTATCAACAACTGGTAGAATATTTTTAAAAAATCAAAGTTATATAATTTCATTTTAATGGTTATATTAAAAGAACAGTTAGCTGTGGACTGTGAGAGGATGGCCTCAAGTCAGATGTGAGGATCTCCATGGAGCTGGCTGTCATTCAGGCTCAGTGGTTCTCAGCCTTGCATGCACTTTAAGAACATCTTGGACCCTTTGAAAATAAGATTGACTGGCTTCCTTCTCAATGATTCTGATAAATATGGACAGGAACAGAGCCAAGGAATAGAAGCATTATTTCTTCATGTTAATCTGATTTTAACAAGAGTCAAGAGAGTTACGAATTCTGGAAAAGGTAGCAATGATAACATGCTACACAACTGTATAATCCTTCAGTGTGGTACATGTTCATGTTTGTGTTTGTGTGTATGCACATGCATGTATATGTGCATACGTGTAGAGTCCAAGTGTCTTCCTCAATTGTTCTATACCTTATTTTTTGGATACTGAGTCTCACAATGAATTGGCGTTTAGTGATTAGGCTCTAGGGGTCCTCCTGATTATTTCCTGTCTGCCCCTGCACTAGGATTACAGTTACTTGCTGCTGCACACAATTCTTTTCTTTTTAAATTTACGTTCCAGTCAGTGTCCCTCCTTTTTGATCCCCCTTCCCACATTTCCTCATTCTATTCCTCCGAGAGAGTGCTCTCCCCCACCAGACCTCCCCCTGTCCTGGGGCCTCAAGTCTCTCCAGGATTAAGTGCATCTTCTCCCACTGAGGCTTGACCAGGCAGATCTCTGCTACATTTGTGCTGGTGCCTCAGACCAGCCAGTGTATGCTCTTGCTTGGTGGCACAGTCTTTGGTACCCCCTGGGGTCTGGGTAAGTTGAGACTGCCGGTCTTCCTATGGGGTCGCCCTCCTCTTCAGTTTCTTCAAATTTTCCCCTAATTCAACCATAGAGGTCCCCAACTGGAGTCCAATGGTTGGATGTAAGTATCTGCTTCTGTCTCAGTCAGCTGCTGGTAGAACCTCTCAGAGGACAGCCATGCCAGGCTCCTGTCTGTAAGTACATCATGGCATCAGTAACAGTATCAGGCCTTGATGCCCACCCTCTGGCCTATGAGATATATCTCAAGTAGGGCCAGTCACTGGATTGCTTTTCAGTCTCTTCTCCCTTTTTGTCTCTGCAGTTCTTTTAGACAGGAACGATTCTGGGTCAGAAATTTTGACCGTGGGTTAGTAACCCTGTTCCTCCGTTTGAGGCCCTGTCTATCTACTGGAGGTGGACCGTCTCCTCAGTGTTGGGCAATCTGGCTAAGGTCACCCCAATGAGTCCTGAGAGTGTCTTACCTCCCGGATCTCTGGTACTCTCTAGAGGGTCCCCCACCTCCCACCCCTGAAGTTGCTTATTTCCATTCATTCTCCAAGCCCTATGGGCTTCCCCTCTGTCCCCCCATATTTGATTTTGTTTCCTTTCCCCCTCCCTCTCCTCTCTCCCACCCAGATCCCTACCTCCATCTGTTTCCCATGATTATTTCCTTTCCCCTTCTAAGTAGGATTGAAGCATCCTCTCTTGGGCCTTTCTGCCTGTTACACCTCTTATGGTCTGTAGGTTGTATTCTAAGCATTCTGTACTTTTTGGCTAATATTCACATATCAGGGTCTGAGTTACCTCACTCAGGATGATATTTTCTAGTTCTGTCTATTTGCCTACAAGTTTGATTATTTGATTGTGCAGATTGCTGAACTCTGAAATATTTGTCTATACTTTCTTCCATATTATTATTCTCTCTAAAGAGTAAGCACACATATTTAAAGCCAACTATTTCTTTGTCTCCTTTTCAGTGAATAGGATACATCTTGCACATAGTAGGTGCTTAATGGGTATAGGACATGAAGGTGGCTCAAACAGGCTCCTAAACTTTGTGGATTCATACTTTGATACTTTAAGGAGTTCTTTTTGTGTCCATACAACTTAATTTTTGATAACACTAATCAGTTGAAAAAATACATATTTGGTAGTTATGTAGTGAGATCAATGTGTCTATTAGGCACCATACAACTTTACACACTCTGTGATAAGACTGAACACTGCCACCCTCATTTCTTGCTCACATTTTTTTTCCCACAATTTTTCTTAATTAGGATTTCTATTGTTGTCATAGCTATCACAAACAACTTCAGGATGAAAAGGTGTATTTCATCTTAGAATTCTCAGCTCATACTCTGTCACAACTTTCAGACCAAACTCTATCACTGAGGAAAGTCAGGGCAGGAACTCAAGGCAGGAACCTGGATGCAGGTTCCCAAAGCAGAAGCCATGGATGGATGCTGCTTACTGACTTGATCCTCTTTGGTTGCTATATTTGCTTTCATGTGCAACTCAGGATCATCTACCCAGGGTTGGAAGCACAATGTGCTGGTCATTTCCATGTCAGCAAACTGCCTTACAGGTATAGCAACAGGCTGGACTAGTCAAAGGTATTTTCTTAATTGAAGTTCCCTCTTTCCAAATGACTTCAGCTTGTTTTAAGTTGACCTAAGCTGCCCAGCACACAGTTAATTTGAATGCAATGTTTGCTGTCTGTCAGAGCAGTCACTGGAAACAGAGTTTTACAGAACTAACAGTAATGTAATTGAATTGAGTGATGAGAAGATAAAATGTTGAGATGGCAAACTCTTGTGTGGTACCCAGTGAGTGTTAGTATGCTTGTGTTTATAAAGACCAAAAGAATCTTCTGGAACTCCTGTGAACATTTTATCATTTTGCTAAGTTTTGCACGTTATTTGGGAGCTGTAGCTCTAGATCTCAGCTTCTAGGACTTTTGTTTTAGGCACAACACATGATGTACTTACTGATTTTGGCCATGTGGTTCATTTTTAATAGTCAATTGTTAAACTATTGCATAGTTTTCATTTGATAGCATGCCTTTAGGTTGTGAGGCCGTTAATAATAGTTGGGAGTTTTCAAAAGAAGCACTTAGCCAAGCTCAAAGGATTGTGCTAAATGAATTCTGTAAATTTACCATAGTCTTTGATGCTGCGATCAATACTTTTTACACTTTAGTATTTTAAAACACTAGTGTGTTTGGACATTGTGTGCACTGCATACCATTGGTAAAGACATTTTCTTTGTGAGATGATGACCACTGAGCAGTGTTGGACAGTTCTCTTGGCAGGAGATGGAGGCCCCTGATCTTTCCGTAGGGAGTTCTGCCTTATAAACACTTGTTTGGGAATGGATAAATTCCAACTCCAGAAACTGGTTCCATCTTACTCTAGGTCCCAGGCTTAGAGTTGTGTCAGTAAAAATAGTAATGATATTTGATAGCTGCCACTTCAGAGCCTTTTAAGAAATTTTCAGGGAAAATTTTGGGGTATTTTTTGGGGAGACATTTTCAGTCTTAGATCCCGTTCTTTTCAGAATATCAATTATATATATGTCAGTGGATAGTTCTTCCATTGGCCTGGGAAATAATCACATCTGGTCTTTGTCCATTAGTTATACCAAACTGGGATTACTTGAGAATATCACATCATTAAATTTCAAAGAAAGCTAGAGCACTCTGTGTCTAACTCAAATAATCCACATTTAATCAGTTCTCAAGGGGAGAGTGCCCTAGTTAATGAACCTAATCTGATTTCCGCTTTTCATTGACCACTGAAGAATTGTAGTTTCCTGGAAGGCATTTTTCTCTTTTCCATATATCTTCCCACCCACATATTTGAAAGACATAGCAGACAGGTCAGTGCTGTTCAAAGACCTTTGGTGGATGACTCTTATTTTTTTTTTTTTATAACACCAATGTTCATACTTGGTTTATTTATATTAAGAAGGTACCAATTAGAAACAAACACATCAGCCAGGCAGTGATGGTGCACGCCTTTAATCCCAGCACTCGGGAGGCAGAGGCAGGCAGATTTCTGAATTCGAGGCCAGCCTGGTCTACAGAGTAAGTTCCAGGACAGCCAGGGCTACACAGAGAAACCTTGTCTTGAAAAACAAAACAAAACAAAACAAAACAAAACAAAACAAAAAAAAGAAAAAGAAAAAGAAAAAAAGAAAAGAAAGAAACAAACACATCTTATAATAAGTAAATAGTTAAAGGTAACTCTGGTGTCTCACTACCATGAAATATTATTGATTTGTAAAAGCAAAAGAACTGTTGTACATACACCCTTAGATCTCAAGGGCTCATGCTAAATAGAAAAAAAAAGCTCATGTTAAAAGTGGTTGTATTAGTGACCTTTCTCATCGCTGTGACAGAGCACTGACAGAAGTAATTTAAGAGAGGGAGGATCTATTTGGGCTCAAAGTTTGTGGATAGAATCATCAAGAGGGGGAAGGTATGGTGACAGGGACAGCTGTGTGGACAGGAGTATGTGGCAGCAATCTTTTGTAACTTGGTGGAACCAGATTAAAGCTAGTCTGTGATATAATCTTCAAAGGTCACTCTGAGTGACCCAACTTCATCAGGCAGAGATTCCTATCAGTGTCTCACATAGCACCCACCCTAAGCAGGGCACCAAGCAATCAAACTCATGAGCTCATTTGTGGGAGACATTGCATATTCATACCACAACACAGTAGCCATATCTCCAATGAGTACACTGACATAGCATTTTCCCTCCAGGAGCTGGAGATTGAACGTCAGGCCTGGTGAATGATATGTGCTCTGCCATTCAGCTATATCTCTAGCTCTTTTTAATTTAACAACATGATTTTTGTGTACTCATTGAAATTTTCATATCTCTATATATCTCATATATATATATATCTAATATTATATATAGTGGATCTTGATTATATCTGTCCATCGACACTATCTTTATTTCCTTACCCATCTCATTTCTCTCTCAACTTCATGTGGGTTTTTTAATTAGTAGTTTATCAAGGAACTCAGATTTGTATGAAATAGATTTTAGATCAACTCTGTATTCAAAAAGCTCTTACATAATTACCATGATCTCCTAACAGTCTCCCTACCTACACTCTCATTTTTACTACCTGTGTAAACTCATTTTAAAGTTGCATAAGAAATAATTGATGGATGCTTCATATTTGCTCTGTCTGTCTGTCTGTCTGTCTGTCTGTCTGTGTCTGTCTGTCGTCTGTCTGTCTGTCTGTCTGTCTCTCCACTCCTCCCCCACATTCTCCCGCCCCTTCTTCCTCCTCTTCTTCTTTTGGATTGTAGTTTAACCAACATAAATGAGTCTTCTCCAGTTTTCCAACTGCACTGAGGTGACTGACCATGACCTCAACCAGAGAAGCCTCTGAATTGGATTCTCTTGCTAAGCCAGTCCCCAGCCTCAGCTTTCTGGTCAGTGTTAGTGGGCACAGCATTCCTTCTGTAGCTCTGTCAGCTTAGCCCCTTGTGAATCTTGAGGTGGCTGACTCTCCCAACCTTTGGGCCAAAGCCAGTCTCGGGATGGCTCTGGCACAGGGTGGCCAGGGCCACCTTGGGAAGCGGGTGGAGGTAATTGTGGAAATGATGGAGACTCTCTCAGGTAAAACAGCCTCAGAAAGGTCCCTGGGCAAACCATTCCTTCATAGAGCCTCAGGATTTGAGAGACTGCTTGGCCTTCATGCTACAAAGGTCAAAGGTTGGATACATTTTTGTTTGCCAGCTCTGGGTGTGTGAGCATGTAGACGCCTTTCTTGGTGATCATTACATCGTCCTTAACAAGTTCATAGATGGCAACCCAACTCTTTCCGGATGTCAACCTTGGTGGCTGCGGGGTTGGAGGCTGAGGCTGGGAAGGAAGCTGCTTGTTTTCTAAGGAGAAGCATCACTGGTTGCTCCCTTTGGGCGATTTGATGTCCTGTCGATGGTGCCTTTCTGTGGAAGAGGTTGCTGAAGGAAGCTGTCAAGAGTCAGAAAATGTGCACTTTGTCTAAAGTACAAAACTTAGCAAATGCATTCTCTCCCCATTCCATCTTCTGCTTTACTCTCATCTGTCTCCTGTGCATCATTCTCTGTAATGACTAGATTGTTCTAAGTGGTCCTACCTTGTGGTACCACAATAGGAAATCCACTTGTGTACTCTTTCATTTAATTCATTCAAAGTAAATCATTTAAAAAAACAAGTGTTAGTGTTTGAGGATATTGTAATAAATGAAAAAGTCCAAAATTTCAACAAGCTATAATTCTAGTTAGGGAGACAAAAAAAAAAAAAAATCAACACAACCAGTAAATTAAATGCATTTTAAGAAGGTACGGTAAAGATTAGAGGCTGGGGGTGAGCTTGGATAGTGTGTTTTAGGGCTTGGGAAAAGTTGATTCTTTTCCATTGAGGTAAAGTGCACTGTGGGTAGGAGCTCAGCCAAAGCCCAATAGCTCAGGGCTCCCATTTGCTTCCCACTGAGTGGCTTATTAGTAGCTTACAAAGACTCTTTGCATGATCTGTTCATTAGCTTTGGTGAACTCACTTCAAGCTTTTAGTCCTACAGGGAACAGCAAGTATTTTATTTGTTCTATAACATTTTTTATTTTACCTTTGAAGATTATGTCCTTGTATCTCCTTGATTTCTTAGATTTTTCTCTCAAATAAACACTAGTTTCCAGGTTATTACAAATGAATTTGTTTCTAAGATAAACAGTATTTTTTTCTATCTCTCCTTTTTTTCTCTCCCCTCCCCTCCCCTCCCCTCTCCTCCCCTCCCTTCCTTGTCTTCCTTCTATACTTGGTCAATACTATTTTTTTGGATCTAATTCTGGGGCTTTTATTTTACTGAGTTTTTTTTTAATTCAGTGCCATTTTGTGCCTTTAAAAGAAGGCAGTTAGTGTGTCCATTTGAAATGCTGTTGAGATTAAGCTGTGTAAGCCCTCCCTGCCTTACAGAATGCATAATTATATGTCCTTTCTCTTTCTAAGCTCCTTTGCTGTCCTCAGCTCTTTTCTAAGCTCCTTGCTCTTGTTTCAATTAAATAGAGAAATTGAACTCACATTCTGGAAGAAAGGCTTGCAAAACCTCCATGTTGGCGCTTGTTTGTAACTGTGATAATAAAAGGTTTTGTCTTTTCTGTGGTACATTGTCTTGCATTTAAGAAGTTCTGCCCTTATGCATTCTATAGTGAACTTTTCAGTTTAAATGCTCTCATGTGATGTCATACTAGTTTCCAAAAACCAAATGAACCTTTGTATTTATTGTGTTATTGCAGCAATGTATTCTTCACGGGCCACTGTGGGACGAGGCACAAATCTTTGTACTGAAGTTACAATCAGGCCATGATTTCAGGAGACCCCTATGGAACCCTAATGCTACCTGATTCTTCCAGGAGCTTGGCCACTTCTGGTCTTCCTTTTCCTCCTTGCTCTACAGCTCTCCTTTCCTGATCTTCTCTTTCCTTTCCCTGCTCCACCCTTTTCCCAGCTAGTGTATGTCCACATGGCAACCCTATAAGAACACAAGGCTGTCCACAGCCAAACATTGGGTGGAGCTTGGGGACTCTTATGGAAGAATTGGAGGAAATATTCAGGGTCCTGAAACAGATAGGAACTCCACAGGATGACCAACACAGTCAACTAACATGGACCCTTGGGAGCTCCCAGATACTGATGCATCAACCAAAGAGCATACTGGACCTAGCCCCACCCCACCCCTCACACATCAGATATGCAGCTCAGACTTTATGTGGGTTCAGAGCAAAGGGAGTGGAGTCTATTTCTAAAGCTGTTGCCTGTATGTGAAATGCGTTCTTTTGGTTGGGCTGCCTTGTCTGGCCCACGGTTGTCTCCACCCTCTCAGAGGTGAAGGGGAGGGGAGTAGGGGGAGATCATGAGAGGGAGGACCAGGAGGGAGGGGCAACGATAGACATGTAAAGTGAATAGAAAAAAAGCATGAGGCTGTTCTTATTTTGGGCTTGTACCACAGAAAGAGCCAAGATTTTAAACTCTACTAAATACAAAACAAACAAACAAAAAGACTTTATATATTTATGTTCATTTAAGAAAATACTAGTAATGATGTATTATTTTGAAATATACAGTTAACATGTTTGAAGTTATTTGAAATTTATACTGAGAAAAACGTATGTATTTGCAGTATTGTTGTAGACAAGCATCTACATAACACTGTTAAATTGATTGTTTTATATCAAACAACTTTTATAATACTCATTTTTATTATAATATTTTATAAATTTTAAGGAATATGACAAAAAAGATATTGTAGGTATTGAAGAGGGGGTCTCTGGGAGGAGTTGGGGTACAAAAGGGAAACAAGAATGTGATTTAATTCTATTTACTTAAAATATGTTTTTAAATGTTAACAAATTCAGACAATTTGAAATCATGTAACTTTTCTCATCATAATGCATTAAAAGTTAAAAAAAAAAAAAAAAACACGAGACTGTGTGTGAAACTGTTCGTTATGAAAATACCTAGCTTTGATTTTCTCTCGGCTGAGTTGACTAAGATGGAAGCGTTCTGGGAGTCTCAGGCTGGCCACTGGGCCGGGGATCCGGCTCCAGGGCAGTTTTACTGCGTCCCATCCACCCCCAGTGGCCGCATGGACCCGACGTCTGCGCCCTGCGAGAGTCCCATCACTCGGACCCAGAACCCCATGGTGACTGGGACATCGGTACTCGGGGTGAAGTTCTACGGCGGAGTGGTGATTCCTGCAGACATGCTGGGCTCCTATGGTTCCCTGGCTCGTTTCTGCAATATCTCTCGTATTATGCGAGTCAATGACAGCACTATGCTGGGTGCCTCGGGAGACTACGCTGATTTCCAGTATTTGAAACAAGTTCTCGGCCAGATGGTGATTGATGAAGAGCTGTTGGGAGATGGACACAGCTATAGCCCTAGAGCTATTCATTATGGTTGACAAGAGCCATGTACAGCCGCCTCTCCAAGATGAACCCCCTGTGGAACACCATGGTCGTTGGAGGCTATGCTGATGGAGAAAGCTTTCTTGGTTATGTGGACATGCTTGGTGTAGCTTATGAAGCCCCTTCACTAGGCACTGGTTATGGTGCATACTTGGCTCAGCCTCTGCTTCGAGAAGTTCTCGAGAATCAACCAGTGCTGAGTCAGACTGAGGCTCGGGAGCTTGCCCCCACTAAAGTCTGAGTTGGGTCAACAGCCCAAACTTGGCATCTCTGGAGTTCTTACTGTTCTTGCTCCTTAGGAAGAGACTAAAAGTTCAGATCCTACAGAAAACCAGAGAATGCTTGGCCAGGCCCTCAGTGTCTCTGAACTCAAACTGTCAACACGTTCCTTGTTTAAAATACCAGTATGAACTGATTCCAAAGAGAAATGTTCAATCCATATCTTGACCACTTGTAAGACTAGCAACTCTGACATAACTTTGGCTAAATTTCATTGAACTTTATGTTGGGTACGATAGAAGGTGCTTTTGTATGTTTCTGTATTGCTTTTTCTTCCACTATTATCAGAAATTCTGCAGTTTTTCCTCTCTCCCATGTTGTTTTCCCCTGCCTAAACTTTCCCAAGGCTCTATTAATGTTTTTATCCCTATCACTAGTCTAGGGCTGGAGTGAACTGAAATCAGTCGTAACTGAGCATGTGCTGAATGAATTAATAGGGGTAAACATTTGTCTTTATTCAGAACAAATGCTTTAAAACTATATTTCTGTGCTCTTCACTGCCACCTATTTTTCATTGAGGTATAGTCTCCTAAAGTCTTTTTAGTTTATTTCCTTTAAGTATTTATTGTTCAATTTCTAAAAACTTATATTTTGGCATTATATTTCTAGAAAACATTAGAATATGAAAGTATCGTGGTTGCTTGCAGCACCCTGGGGAAAATGTAGCCTGGTTTTTATACCAGAGAAATCTAGACCTTCAGTGGTGTCGTCTGCAAAGTTACAACCTACTTATTGGAAATGACACAATGAGGTGTTGCCGGATTGTCTCAGAAAGCAGTGGGCTTGTAATTCTCCCTCCCTCCAACACCAAGGTGGTAGCGTCCTCCTAATATATACCTCTAAGTGTCTTCAAAAGGCCTTTTCAGAACCTGAGTTCCCTATCCCTGTAGCATAGGAAACTGTTCTTTGAAAAGGACATTTCTTTATGCCGATGTAATATTCAATGACTTCTGTTGATCCACACAACTTAATACACATGATAGGTAATAATCAGTAATCCCAGGACATAGCTCATCAGTATGTATTTTATTTTAGGTTCCCCCCACCCCAGCGTTTAAATTATATGTTTCCTAGCACAGTTGAAATCATTTGTTATTGGACCATTTTAAAACTAATTGTGACATATTGAAAAGAAGATTGTGTGGGCATGACATAATGATTATAATTAAGTGACAGAGAAAATAACACACCTACAGAAAGCTGAATGAACAATGGAGAAAAGAAGATAGATCATGGAGACAATTGCATTGCTGGTTGAAAATTATATATATTTAATCAAAAGGGATCTGCTTCATGTAACGACAAAGACTTTTTGTTGGGAGTGGGGAAGGGGGTATATCTGTGAATATGCAGTGCTTCTGGCTGCCAATGCTGCTTGCTTCATTGGCCGCCCTGTGGAAGTTAAAGCATCCTGTGTAAGTCATGGGCAGGTAATTCTTTATAACTTAAACTCTGTTTATATTTTAAAATTCTTTTATAACCTTTGAATTGTTTTGACCAGACTTTTCAAGCTTTCAGCTAAGGTTTTCTTTGTTTTTCCTTTTTGTCATTTCAAATTGTTTTTGCTCTAGCTTATACTCGGGTAAGAGATAATCTTTGTTCAAGAATTGGACAAAGAGACCCCTGATTTAATCAATAATTGGTTTTTAGTCATCAGAGGGAAGGAGATACACCAGTAAATGTGATGAAGGTCACAGCTGAAGGAATAATGTGGGACAGATAGCATAGGAAGTGGTATCTGAGGGACTTACTAGCTCATTTTCTCCTTGCCTTAACATTAAGAAAGACCTTTCAGGTTTCTCTCTCTCTCTCTCTCTCTCTCTCTCTCTCTCTCTCTCTCTCTCTCTCTGTGTGTGTGTGTGTGTTTGTGTGTTTGTGAGTGTATGTGCATCAGAAAATGCCCATATTTTAGGAGGCCAGATTCATTAGGTGGAATCTGGGAGGAAATAGTTACAAGAGCAAAGCTGATTAGTCTTTTTCCAAGTTGGACTAAAGAGGAACTTGCTGGCCAGGCCTCCCATTTCCTAAGCTTATTAGTAATTGACAATGTAGCTGCAGGGGTTGTCACCAGGGAGGCGATGTAGTGTTGATGATCTCCCCCCCCCC
>JADRCD010199859.1:3589-21784 GCA_019843815.1 Montemys delectorum
CTCTCTCTCTCTCTCTCTCTCTCTCTCTCTCTCTCTCTCTCTCTCTCATTACTTTGGTCCTAAGTACTTCTCTGGCTGGAGGACTTTCTGCCAACAAGCTATAATAAGCTATAGTTAGTTTACACACTCAGGACTTAGTCTTCTCCCACTACCAACCTGCTAGTTCTTGGTTACATATTCAAATGTTTTCCCAAAACTGACCTAGAATTAGCAATGTCTACAGAACAACAACAAAATGCTGAATATAGATACAGCTGCCCTATAATCTCAGCACTCAGGATGCAGAAGCAGGAGAAACAAGAGTTTGAAGCCAGACTAGAGTGTATAATAAATAAATGTATTAAGTCTGAGGTCAGCCCTTACCTCCCCCTCCCCCTCTCCCCTTCTCCTCGCCCTGACATCTCCCCCTCTCCCTTCTCCCCTCCCCTTCCCTCCCCATACCCCTTCCCTACCTTCTCTATATCCCTCCCATCCCCACTTTCTCTGTCCTCATGGCTCTGCTTCAGGTCTTGGCTTTCTGCCTCTACCCTTTCCCCAGGTCCTCACTCCTCTCCCCTCCTTGCCAATAAACCTCTTTTACACCAGGTTTGTTGCGTGGTGTAATTTCTGAGGGGTACACTTGGCTTAGGCCTGCCAAAGATATATGCCCATGCTGCATTATATTTCACAACACTCAGTATGCTGACTCTGAGCAACTATCAGGGAGAGGTAGCTAGAGTAAGCTTAGCAGGGAAAACAGCCAGTAACAGCTAGGGAGTGGGTCCAGCCAGGATTCTGCATGTTTTGGTGGGAAATGGTGCTCTCACATGATTAGGAATAAGAGCTTCAGATGTGAACTTCCTGTGTTCTAGTCTTCACTCTCCCTCCTTGCCAAAGTGTTATTTGGACAATTTACCTGAATGCTTTAAACACTTCTGCTGAGTTTCCTCCTCCACCCACTAACTGTTCCTTCTCATAATGCTGTAGAAAGAATTAAACCCAACCTTGTGGAAGAAGAAGTTTGGGGCTGAGTCATCCAGAACCCTCAATTAGTGCTAGCCACTTTTCTAATTATTGAAGCATAAGGATCCAATTAGCATGCATAGGAATGGCTACGAAATAGGAGATGGTTGCTGAAAGAGAGTGCAGAAATAACAGGGCAGGGCAAAAATGATGCACCCGAAGGAAAATTTTGGCCCCAGAGCAACGGAGAAAAGACAGGTAAGTTCAGTAGAGAGAACTGTAGATTGGCTGAAGTATTTTTTAGCCAGAAAAAAAACAATACTTTGGTCACCACATTTCATTTTAGTAGACGTTTGTCACAAAGTGTAATGGGTTAGTAGACATGGGTTGGTAGAGGAATAACATTCATGTTTACCTAGATGAACGGGTTAATGACATAGGAGGGAGGGTGGAGGACAGGGTAGAAGAGACTCCAGAATCCTGGGTGGAGGGATTGGTGCATTCCTAATGACTAGTGTCTGGGCTCAATGAAAACACCAAATGGCTTTAATCACCCAGCGTGGAGGCAGTCATCAAGGACAGCTGGCTGAGCTGGTGCAGGAGTTTCTTCAGCAAGTCTATGGCTGGAGAAGGATTGTGTAAAGGAGCCCAGGGTAGAAGTTGGGAAACCCGTCTGTCTGCTGGGAAAACGGTGATTTGCCATGGCTCACATGTAAATTAGCAGCAGGATGGAGAAGGATGGACCAGACAAAGTTAGACATGTAGTCTAGTCTGGGAATAGTAGCCCAAGCAAGGTGCTCAAGGCTAGGGAACCACGAAGCCAAACATAAACTATGGAAAAATCTGCTCTGTGAATCTCTTTGAGGAATAGTAAAATTAACACTGCTGTAAGTACTAAGAGACTAGGCGTTAGAGTCCCCGGTGGTCAGACAAATAAGGAAAGCTCCAGCCCCACCCCACCCCACTCCACCCCACCCTGTTGCCTAGGTAATAAAGTAAGCAAACTCCCAACATGGCTGACTTCTCCCTCAGCTTTCTGATCTGAGACAAAAACCTGACAGCTTTAAGCAAAGTCTCGTAGGCTTTTGTCTGCCCCTCTGATGTGGCCTGGATCGACAAGTTCAAGACCAGGATCAGGACTTGTAGCACAACAGTTGTGAGCCAGTTAACTATCTTCAAACTAACCTTAGTTAGGAGAGGAAAACTCTTCAGAAACTTTAAAACAACAACAACAACAACAAAGATGGACATTGAGAAAAGGCTGGATTTTTGGCTTCCCCCGTCCGGGTCTGCTTTGTCTAGGGTCTGCTTTGTCTAGGGTCTTTTTCTGGGGCACACAACTGTATCCTCATCCTGCAGTAAACGCCTCTCTTCACCTTCTGACTCTGGCTGCTGCTGCTAGTGATGGCTGAGATTTCTCAGGGGCTATCTGTGACACCAGAAATCCTCCATGTCTTTTCACCTGTTAACAGGCAGAGAAAGGGAACCCTATTGAGAATTCCAAGGCTGGGCCAGTATTGCACCTCGCCTTTCTGGAAGCAAATGGCAAAATTCTATCCAGAGTAATTTCATTGAGTGCTTCAAGGATTGTTTAAATTCGATCAATTTGCATAATGGGATAAACTATTTACAAAGGACATGAATCCCCTCTGACAATAATTGGGCTATTTAAAGGCAATGACCTTCTTAAAATGTTTTTCTGTTGGAAAGTTTAAAGTGGAAACACATTCAGGTTTCCCTGGGGCACAAATTATGTTGTATTTAATTTAAAGAAGAGTTAAGGGAAGAGAAATGAAAAATGTTTTCTGTGTAAGTTTTAAAGAACCAGGGCTTAGGCCATTTTGATCTTAGGGCAAGCTCTGGGACTTATTTTTATATATCCTCATTTGAGGGATGAAGAGATCTCTGAAGGATTTGTTGAATTACAGTGGTGTGTTCCTGGGACCCTGTGCAAGCTTAGGTCCCATTTCTCACCCAGTGACAGTCTGGCCCTTCAGTTTAAAGTCATGCAAAGTTTCCCAGGTATCATGTGTTTACAAAGAACTAAAAACCTTCCTGTGACAGTTGTTGATCTTCCTGACTTCAACCTCCGTGCTTAACTGACATTATCTAAACCTGTAATCTGTCCTGTGCGTGCTGCTTTAAATGTGCATAGTATTTTATTTAAAGATTTATGCATTTTTCAACTTGGTAGGCGTAATTTTTGTTTCATTTTGTTTCTATTAAAATGATTTCTGATGATGGGGCTGGAGAGATGAACCCAGATGTCTTGCAAGCATGAAGACTTGAATGTCATTTTCAGAACTCACAAGAAACAAAACCTAGATATGATAGTACTCACTTACCATCCCAGTTTAGGGGAGGAGAGGTAGCCAGATCTGTGGATCTGTGGATGGCACTGCCTACAGCCATGCTACGTACAGCTGAAAAACTAACCTGCAATTAACAGAACCCGAGTAGGCTTTTCTCTTAAGTTCATTCACTATTCCTTTTTTTGTTTACAATCGTCCCGCCAGCTGTTCTTGAATATTCTATATTCTTACCTGTTCTTGGGTCTTCAAAGATCTTGAGATCTAGATCTATGGGTGCCACAAGAAGGATTTCTGGCCACTACACCTAGAGGACCATTTCCCAGCCCACTTCCTGTCTGTCATATGGCCATGCTTTACTTTTTCGAATTACACTTATCATGATAGAAAGCCGGTGATGCCTCCAGTTTCCAGAAAAGAGTGCATCCAAGATTTCCCCCCTCCCCCCGAGTCTCTGGGTGAGCCACCCATGTAAAGCGCAGCCCTTCATGCGCTGGTGTCTCTGAACAGGCAGGCCACCTGCTCCTTCTACTTTTCAGGTTACCTCCTCGTTATCCTGCCTTTCAGAGGGTGCATCTCATTCCTCAGGAGTATTTCTCAGACATCTCTTTAGTGTTTCCTACAACACAGCAAGTGCCCAGAACCATGAGTGGCTCCCAGGCCCTTTTCCAAGGGAGATGGTTGAATCTCCTTAACTAGAGCTCACTAGACTTCTGTAGGGGTGAACCCCGAGAACACGGGTGAAAACCCCTTCCTGGCTGACGCGCAGTGAGGGTTAAGAAAAAGAGCTGAGGTTTAGGATTGAGTACAGTGTGTGAGAATCAGGTCATTGTTTTTAACTCAGCAATTATGAACCATGATTAACTGGGGTTTTGAACCCCTGCTTGGTTCCCATTATTAACCCACTAGATCAGGATATTTGGGAATTTAGTAAAGCATTGTGGTTGTCTCAACATTCTCTAGGAGCTATTGATGCAAAGAAGAGGTAAGGGACCCTGTAAGATGAGCAGACATACAGTAATGGTGGTAAGCAGTAACAGAGTGTTACAGCTTTTAAACTCAGCCTAGCTGAAGATTAGTCAGTCAAGTTCCATCCCCAGACCTGGTATCGAATGGAGGATTCTACCCTGACCTCAATGGGAGATTCTACAAGGTCAGAAACCATCTGCCAAAAACAAAAGCACTCTATTTCTGCAGTAACAGTCACAGGCTTCAGCTTGCCAATCCTGAAGCAAAGTACTGAGGAAAATGACATACAAGGACCTAGAACCTACCTCTCCTTACAACACAGCAACATTATTTGTTTCAACCACAGTCCACCAAACTGTTTGGTTTTAGATTCTCAGATCAAGGACAGAGCCTGAGGTGCATATTTTACATGTCAAAGCAGATTTGACCTCCAGGTTTTCCCAGCATCCCTCAGTCCCTACCTGGCATACTCTTCCCCCAGTCCTGAACTTTCCAGCCCAGGGGCTGGGCTGCCCTTCCCCCAGAGGTTCTTCCCTCTATAATCCAGACATTTTGGTCTCCATTTCCTCCTTCCTCCTCCTCCTCCTCCTCCTCCTGCTCCTCCTCCTCTTCTTCCTCCTCTTTTTTTCCTCCCCCAACCTCTCCTCTCCCCCCCCCCCCCCCCCCCCCCCCCCTCTTCTCTTCTTTTCTCTTCTCTTCTCTTCTCTATCTGTGCAGGCATCCTTTCTCTTTCTCTCTTCCCCCTCAGCCCACCTCTTCCCATTGCAACTCCCCTGGCCTCAATCCTTGGGGCCAGTGAACCCGCCCAGAGCAGTTTCCCAATAAACCTGCCTTTAATATATTCTAATCTGGCTTGAATGGGCTCATTTCACCAGTGGAGAAATAACCTATCACACACTGTTTGTGATCAATACTGACCTTGAGCTTTGAGGAATTAGCTATGGAGTCCTTTAGTGGTGTGTGTACATATGTGGGTGTACCTTTAAGATTTCCTAGAAAAGTTTATGTTACTGTATGTTTGGTCCCAGTCCTGTGTCCTTTGTAGCGAACTAAATGAATCTTTCTTTAAAAAAAAACAAAACAAAACAAAAAAACAAAACAAAACAAAAGGCATCAGAAAAAAGTTTACAAACCTCCAACTTATTTTGTCATTGACATAGCTGAAAAGTTAAACATTTATGTCACTTAGGGAGCGATTATCAGCTCTACTTGGAAGTAGTTAAACATGCCTGGCCTGGCCTAAACTTGCCTTGCTTGACAAATCAACACCAAACTGACAAGTAATTGCACTGCTCATTTCTCTGGTAGTCACAAAAAAACTGCAGTTGTTCCCACAACCTAGGCTAATCATAGTACTGTTCAAGGGATCCTCCGCACGTACAGAGAATTAGGGGGGCCGCAATGCATGATCTCAATCTACACTTGAACAAGATTGGGCTCATCTCCATGCACATAAAAGCCTAAAAAACCGCCGCCCTGAGCAGGAGTTCTGACTTTCCGGATGGTGGTGAACAGGTTAAAGCTGGCACTCTTGTCAAAATTAGTTTTGTGGACCCTACATGAGGTGAGTCAGAGTTCTGGAGTGAGTGTCCCAGAAACTTCACTATTAATGAGGTTCTCTCCCTGACACTTAGAAAATTTACCAGACTAAAATGTTAATACATATTATATCTTTTGCCATCCTCATATGTACGTGACGTCTTGGTAAGATCAAAATCACAGAGCAAGATATTCCCAGGATGGTGAAATAAGCAGACAATGCCTTTAGTAAAGGAACATGCACACTTACGCGCACACACTCGAAAACGCAAGCTTGCACATGTGCATTTGACGTAAGTGCTAAACAACTACCTTTCAGGCTAGCAGATCAAAATCAACGAAGGCTCCCTTGGGCTTAGAGAATGGAATGCTGATTAGCAAGTTAACTGTGTCAGACAAGGAGTAAGTCATGGATAATAATAATAATAATAATAATAATAATAATAATAATAATAATAATGAAGAGGAGGAGGAGGAGGAGGAGAAGGAGAAGAAGAAGAAGAAGAACCATGACAACATTACTGTGCCTCTGATGCGCTTATTCAAACATCACCCTTTGAAACACTGAAAATGTATTTGATTGTAGTAAGCTATGTTCAATGTAGAAAAATGTCCTGTCAGCTATCAAAAGGAAATAGTACAAATATCAAAGCTGTACTGCCTGTCATTGTTTCTATACAGTGATAACCTGTATTAATAATTGCCAGAGGTGAACTTTCTTTCACATAACAAGCTTCAAGGTGTTGCTCTATTCATGGGTTCCATGAAAAGCCTGACAATTGTTTGGCCTTTTAGAAAATCCAATGAGGTATGAGTTTCTCTTGCCCTCATGTGTTTCATGGAGACACAATACAGTTGCAGCTCTGTTTTTCAGAGTTCGTATCATCTCTGCAACTAAGATGTCAGAAAATATATATATCCCATCATGCTCAGCTTGGGTCTAACTAAAATTTAGTATTTCAATCTAACTTATGTTATTAAAACAAACAAAGCAAAACCAAAAAAAAAAAAAATCCTAAATATTCTAGCACATGGGATCTTTCCTGACTTAATACTCACAAGGAACACTAAACAGGATTGAAAATAACCCATAACAGGGATAGATTCATCGAAAAACAAGAGCAATTTTTAGCCCCTTTGGATTCCTATGTTCAGAAATATGACATACCTCAGAATACAGGATTCCCATCCTGGTCCTTCCTGGGTTTGCACCCTCTCTACAATGTAGTAGCGAATCTTCTAGAGGCGTTTCTAATTAATATTAAATTTCTTCCCGCAAAGAAAGATCCCCGGAAGTCCAAGCTGGTGGAGAGCCCTCTCTTTCCACACCTGGGAGTGCTTTCCCAGCAGTGTATGACAGCAACACCCCTTGTAGATAGACTGGCTAGGAAGCGAAGGCATTGGCTTACAGGTGGTAATCCCAGAGCTGTATCATTGTTACAACCAGGGGAACCGGTTTCTGAGTCATGTAGGCTCTGCCAGTGGAGGCGGCCAGTAAAAAAGGAAACACAGGTGGGGGGCTGGGAGGAGGAACTCCTTAGGCCAGCAGGAAGAGTTCAAAACGCGACTCCATAATTACACAATTTCTGAATCAAAATCCAGCCATTGAAATCCAGTTCAATGGTCATTATGGGGTCAGTCAACTCACTCGTGAGAGTCATGGGATCTAGTTAGTGTAATAATCCTCAAAGTCCTCAAAAGTCATGGCTAGCAAGTTATAGCTTTCCCCAGCCACTTAAAGAGCCCTATAAGCTAATAAATTAAACTTAACTTAATAGTTTTTTATTATTATTTTAATTGATGTGTGGTAATTATGCACATTTATTCAGTACTATATGATAATTCAAAAAGTATTATATACAATGGTCAAGTAAGATAAATTAGCATTTCCACATGTTTTAATGTAATTCCTCTGAGAACCTTCAAAGTCCTCTCTCATAACTTTTTATAAGAAAAAAAAAAGATGCATAATAGGTCACTCTGAGGTGCTGTGGAGCACTAAGCCTGACTTCCTTTATATCTGTTGTAGTACCTGTGACTCAGCCTCCCTCCTCCGCTGTCACTAACACCTTCTGTGCCTGCAGTCATCACTACTACACTCTCTTATTATGGTGCTATAGAGACCAGCTGGGACCCTGCTCAAAGTTGTTTTGTGTTATGTGAAACTTGTTTTATTCAGACAGTGCCTTGCCCTGATAGATTTCAGTTTACAAGCAACATTTGACTCCATTGTGAGAATGGGACGACCCTTAATCTTTCTGGACAAGGAAACAACACCACCTATCCCACATGACCTGAGAGGCACAGACTGAAAAGCAGTTTATTCCTTAAAGGAGGAAAAGCATCATTACACATTGGTCACTGTGAACTTGGACAGCAGAAACACATGGGCATATTAAGATCACGATAGGAGGAGTAGGTTGAGGACTTAGCAGATACTCCAAACTGAAGAATGGGTGCTGCGCTCTCACCTAGACGGAAGGTGATGCCTCACAGAGCATCCATCCGACCTCCTGCCCTGTTTATGAAGAGATCAATGGAAAGAGAACTCATGACTGTCCTTGGGACTTCAACTTAGCTCACTCCCTATTATTGACGCAAACAACGTTAAATTTCTATCCACTTATCTCCCTGTCATTAGTGTGGGCCTGATCCATTAGTGGGAGACCTTTTGCTCTCCTGACTCTGTGGTCCAGTTCCCACGTCTCATCTCTGAAGCTCCACTCCCACCCTGCAGTCTATGTGTACCACCCTCCACAGAGTCTCCAGTAGATACTGGTTCCTTATCCCCATATAGACTATCTGATGGCAGTTTCCCAGTTTCTAACTCATTGAACATCCTTTATATGCGACATGTCATGTCTGATCTGAGAGGACTGGTAAGATTAGAGTAAAGGAATCTCTGCTTGTGACATGGAAAGGAGGACTTTTCACAGATTGCTTCCAGTAATAAATAAATACTTATTAATAAAGGATGATATGGGAAGACACAAACGTGTTCACCTATATTTCTGACATAATATGCTTATGACACTTGAAAATTGCTAAAGTGTTTTAAGTATCTCAATAGTGGTTCTGAAATCAATTACTATATTATACATCTAAAATTGAATTATCAGTTTATCTGGTCAAGCATGTTAATATGCCAAATCCCTTAAGCGTGAATAATAGGTATGTGCTATGAGTGGTATCAGTTATCACATTTTCTCTTAGAAGGACTTCTTCAGATAGCTCCACAGTCTCAAATTAGTTGATATGGTTTTCCCAATCATCTGAGAATTTTTAGGGGTCTTTGACCCCAGTGATGGCCATACTGAAGCCTGAGGAAGATGGCTTTTGCTTTGCTTTGGCTTTCTGCAGTGTCCATGGATCCAAACCAGCACCTCAAAGCTTTCAAGGCAAGCACTCTACCACTGAGCTCTATTTGTAGCCTTCTTGAGTTATTCTTATCGCTGACATAAGAACAATCACACACCTCTGCTATGCAGTTGCCACTGAAGTCTGACTCCAGGAGCTTAAGAATTGTCATAAAGGAAACAGAAACCTGCAATGCCCTCTGAGATTGCAGCCATTCTTCTTCCTTGTGGTTTGATTTTGTATTTCTTAATACCCTTAAGCAGCCTGTTCACCCCTTCCCCATTGGGAAAGTCATTCTGTGAAGCAAGTCTTTAGCCCTGTAAGAACTAACTGCCTTTGTAGCTCCTTTGTAGCTTTCCTTTGTTTCCTAATACATTTAAACATCTTGCAGTCAGCTTAGGGAAAAAACAATTCACCCTTTCTCCACTGGGAAATTAATTCTCTGTAGCCAGACTTTTGTAACCCTGTAACAACTCCTTGTAGATTCTGTCAACTAACGTGTGAAGAAAGAACTCTTCATTTACCAGCCCCACTGCCAAGGTTGACACTGGCTCCTTAGCCATGCATTCCTCCCTGAAAGGTAAAGGTTCATTTAAGTGGTTTTCTATGCAGACCACAATTCATCTAGTTGGAGTCTCCTGCCTTTGTTGATGCCATCTAGTTTTAAAGGAACCATATACATTTTATAACTGTGAAAAAATGAGCTGTTCCCATGCAAGATTAGCTCTGAGACAAAACAATCAAAAGGCACTCACTGCAAGTTGTAAAACACAGTTAACTCCAGGTCACTGGAACTCAACCACTGAAATACCAGATATGTTGAATTAAATTTATATTTTGACCATTTCTGAAACTAAGTGAAACACTTTATGCTAAAAGATGCTTTGTTGTGTTCCTAAAAACTAAAGGCCATTGGCAATGCCTAGAGGTACTTTGATGTTACACCTAGCACTTAGGAGGTTGTTGTATGGCAGGTGGAGTCCAGGGACACTGGTGAGCAAGCCACAGCACATGGGATAGCTCCTTATAACAAGACCAGTCCACAATGGCGGTAAGAAAGTAATCCAGTTCTGAAGGAATGGGTCCATTAGAGGTGAGGGGAAAGGATTTGAGTGGGGTTAGAATGTATAATAGAAAAATGCTCTCAGAAGAAAGCCTGCTTGTAAGATTCATGGAGGGCCCACATTGCCAGGCTGAGCCCATCAATGCAAAGTCACATGAGGAAAAAGAAGTTTCAGAATTACTTTCTGTCAAGAAATAATGTCTGAATCAGACACTAAAGCCTTAAAGTTAGAGGCTTTCATCTTGCCCTGACTATAGATGAGGGCAGCCTTGGCTGCCCAGAAACCAAGTTCCTTCGAGGGAAGAAAGGCTCCTAGAAGCTGTATGGCATAGAATTCCCCCAGAAGAGGTTTAGTAGAGGGCTCGTGGACACTCAGGGGGTTCATGAGTTCTCCAGCACCGTCTAAGGGCTCCCATTAGAGGGGCTAAGTACAGGAATATGGTGAGAGCAGAAATCTGTCTGTCTTAGTCAGGGTTTCTATTCCTGCACAAACATCATGACCATGAAGCAAGTTGGGGAGGAAAGGATTTATTTGGCTTACTTCCACATTGCTGTTTATCACAAGGAAGTCAGGACTGGAACTCAAGCAGGTCAGGAAGCAGGAGCTGATGCAGAGGCCATGGAGGGATGTTCCTTACTGGCTTGCTTCTCCCTGGCTTGCTCAGCCTGCTCTCTTATAGAACTCAAGACTTCCAGCCCAGAGATGGCACCACCCACAAGGGGTCCTACCCCCTTGGTCACTAATTGAGAAAATGTCCCACAGCTGGATCTCATGGAGGCACTTCCCCAACTGAAGCTCCCTTCTCTGTGATAACTGCAGCCTGTGTCAAGTTGACACACAAAACTAGCCAGTACACTGTCTATGTCAATAAAGCTCACTCTCTTTCTTTTATCTTTCTTCCTTCCTTCCTTCATTTTTCCCCTCCCTCCCTCCTTCCCTGCCTTCCCTCTTTCTTTCTTATGAATAATCTGTATTTTGTCTTTTAACTGAAATTTAAGTACAGGATCCAGAGGCCAAATTGCATCAATAAACATTGATTTGCCTCCTTTTTAAAAAGCAAACCTATTTAAAGACTTCATTTAAACCCTGGAACTGGTGGTATATGCATGTAAGCCCAGGTTCTTTGGAGACTGAGACAGAAGAATAAGTTCAAAGCCAGCCTCAGCTACAGAGTTCAGGCCAACCTGCAAAGTACTAAGACCTTGTCTCAAAATAATCGGGGGAAAAAAAAAGCTAGGGGTGTCCTCAGTGTTGTTTGTTATTGGTTTAGCACAGATTAGGGCTTAGGCTTAAATTACAGTAGTATAGAAGGAAAAACTGGTGGCATTATTTATGGGAAAAATGCTTCCTAAACTGGGCAGTCACAAATCAGGAAGGGTTCAAAGAGCTCTTGGAGGGCATGCCAGGTTTACTTGTGGCACACAGAGACAAAATGGTAGCAATCATTGGCTGCCATGTTATCTGTCCTGTGAGAAAGCCTTCATTAGATGAGAGCGATCTGGCAGCTTCCAACAGGGTTGGCTTTCATTTTTATTTTTTCTTCAAAATTTCTTTACTATAAGAATTTATAAGAAATATCCCAACTTAAATGTTGTGTTTACAAATCAAACAAGGTTATCATTACTTGTGAGGCCTGCTAGCTGTTTCTGTTAAAATATTCATTAGAGTGTATGTAACATTTTTAGCATTTCCAGTTTAAAACAATCTTGCCAAATTTTAATTAAATTTTTCCAGTAAAATAAGAAATTTAGGATGCTGGAGAATTAGTGTCAACAAGCTCCTAAATCAAGAAATATCAAAGCTGAACATTTAAATGCAAAATAGGTCCCATCATAGTTTAGCACTTTAGCAAAATCAACTTCATCCTGTGGTGTGTTTTATTCTGGGTCACAGTTTCCTGTGGAGTCACATCAATTATGATCCTGTGCCCGAAGGGAAAAACAAAGAGAACATGTTATATTCAAAGGTTCCTGGTCATTTGGAGTTTATCATCTGTACTTCTTAATTTATGATATGTCAACATATCTCGGGCAAAAATTTTCTCTTATGTTTCTTTTTTAGAAAGAAAAGGGATCCAGGCATCCTGGCTCACATGGGGAATCCCAGCACTTGAGAGACTAAGCCAGGAAAGTCATGAGTTCAAGGTCAGTCACAAGTACCGAGCAAACTTAAATCCAGCCTGGGCCACCTAAGACTCTGCCTCAAAAAAACTGAAAAAATAAATCCATAAATTAATTAATTAAATTGAAAACTTCCTAGTTACTTTCTAATAACCAAATTGTTGATCAGTTCATTACTGGCGAGTCTGGTCACACTGGATGGAGGTTTCTGCGGACAGCTACCTACTCCATCCACATCCAGGGACTCAGGCGTTACCTAGATGACTTAACACTGGAAGCCTGTCCAGTGGCTCAGGAAATAACTGGATGACTCAAGACTGTGAGCTGCTTCACAGGAAAGCCAGTTTTATAGCATGAGACAAGCCATGGCACTCAGTGCGGACTTACCAGCTCTGACACGGGGAAGAGAGAGCTGCCTACTGCACTGTTGCCTGATAACTTTTCTTTACTTCTGTGTCCTTTCCATTTGAAAGGCAATGATGTCACTCAGTGGCCTTGTAGGGGCTCAGTGTCCATTGTGTCTGTTCTTTAAGAGAAAGAATTCTTTAGGTGTTTGGGGAGAAAGAGGGCTGCTTTTTAAAACTTGCCTTGCCAAGGTCAGAGCTGACGGTCCTGAATTGCCCAGATCCCTACCCTTGCTCTCTAGAAGCTGATCTACTTTCAACCCTTGGCAGATCCTAGATCTTTTCAACCTACCCCTACCACATAGTAAGAGGTGGTATCCTGTAGGATTCTATCAAATCTATTTTCCTTTATCATTCATTAATTCAACCAAACAAGTGAACAAACCTATCCACTGACTAACAGAAAACATTTTGTCATGTTCAACTTAAAACTGCAATGCTGAGCATTGTAGCAGCTAGCATATTTGAAGGACATAAGCCAACACTTGGTCCATAGCCTCCATGTATAAGGTGCTTAGCTTACTGACTCATAGAAATTTTCTTTCATTTTTATTGATTGGTTAATTGATTGATGATTGATTCAACACAGAGTCTTCCTCTAGCTCAAATTAGCCTTGAATTCTAGTCTGTCTCAGCCTTTCTGAGTGCTGGGATTGGAAGTATGAAACACTATGCCTAACTAGATTTCTTTGATGCCCTTAATCTCTCCTTCTCGCCTGTTTATATTTCTCATCCCTACAATGATGACTGGAGCCGAGTGTGTGATGAAATATTTAAAGAGGCTAATGAAACCGTGGCAAATAAGAATTCTATGTGACATTTGATTTTTAAACAGATTTTTAAAATTTTTATGTTTGTATATATACATGTGTGTGTATGTTGTGAGAGGCATTTGTGTATATATATATACATGTATATATACATATGTGTGTGTGTGTGTGTGTGTGTGTATGTGTGTGTATGTGTGTGTAGGGGGGAGTATGTAAGAGAGGGGTATGAATTGTGAGCAAGAATTCCCAGAAAGAAGCTGTGTCTATAAAGACTGACTGATTAGAACTGGAGCAATGCGAAGAGGTTGGGATGATGCAGCCCCAGAGCCTAATGACACTTTATCTTGGGCTAGCTAGCTTCAGCCCCCTGAAGAGCCATGACTACCTCACCACCTCTATATCAGAAATAGCATCATGTGACTAACAGATGACTTTTAAAAAGCCTTTTGCCTTAGCAAACCACTAACTTATATCTATCCAAAAGCTAAGGCTGGCATCATCTAACAGGAGAGATTCCTCCACCTTGCTGTAACTCCTGCCTCTTTGATGTTTCCACCAATGTGCTTTTAAAAGCCTTGATTTATAACTCTCTTTGTTCTGCTGCTATAAAATGTCATGAAACTTCTTTCACATTAGAAACATTTTAAGGAGACCTAAATGTATGTTACCTAGTCACATTAACTCATATTGCTCCAGAATAAATCATATCTTTTATACTTTTGAAGAGACAGATGATGTTTCTTCCCATGATGATACCTACACATGGAGGTTAGAGGACAACCCTCGGGAGTTGCTGAGAGAGAGAGAGAGTCTCTCCTGTTGTTTCTAGTGTTTTGCTGCACACTCCCTGCTGGATGCCCCTGGGCCTCTGGGTGACGCCCCTATCTTATCATTGAAATGCTGGAATTACAGATGCTTGCCACTGAATCAAACTTGAATTGCTTGTTTTAAGCAAAAGTTTCAGTGTTTGACAAAAAAAAAAGAAAAAAACCCAAAAAACAAAAAACAAAAAAACAAACAAGTAAGCAAGCAAAGAAACAAAAACCCCACTTAATGCTTCTTACACTGGTAAAATGCAAGGACTTTTAATGTCTGTACCCCCCATCACCATCATTATCAGCAGCATCCTCGTCATTATGCAATGTGCCTAGAGCTTGTAAAATGAAAATCCCTCCACCCAAGTATCAGAGGGGCTGCATCAGTCTCTGAGCCATGCACTAGGGGCCCTGAAACTAGGATTGTGCAACTGTGGGGCGGGATCATCTTTATTTTACTCTTTCTCAGAGCAAGGCCTGGAAGAAGATAGTCCATTGTTAATCAATGCTAACAGTTTATCTGGCTTTACAAGTAGTTTTGGACTTGTATTTAAGTATGATGGAGTTTAAGATTCTGAAAATTCTTCAAATAAAACAGACAGAACTGTCCAATGAGCAGTATCCATTTTCTTCCTGCCCAGTTCTGAGCAGCTAGCCTCGGAGGGGCACTTGTGAGCCAGGGCTGCCACCTCCTCTGGACCCAGGCATGAAGTCACATGATTCTTTATAATGTATAATCTGTGAGCTCAGAACAGGTTATGGAACATGGGTTTTGACCTACTAAATTTCCTAGACACTACTGTCTCCTTCTTTAGGCTGTGTTCTTATTTTTGATTCATGCCTTCTCCTTGTGAGTGATTTTGCTCACCCAGGAGGAAAATGGGTAGGGAAAAAAAAGAAGACCATTAATTTACTGTGGGACAGAATGCATATGAGATCTCAGAGACAAGTAACCTGAGGATGGCTGGAACTGGAGACTTTAGAACATTTAAGTAGTAGGAGAGGAAGGCGCTAATGGATATGAATGGCTTTTTGGAAAGATAAGTGGCTATCAACACAATAGATGGAACATTTGTGAAGTATGTTCTCTCTCTTTCATGCCAATAATTCTCCCCTGGACCAGGGACTTGGGGTGGAAGCAAATGGATCCTGAAGAACATTCACAGCTGTTTCATTTTCCAGAAGCCACTCCTTTGGACAGAATAAGGGAAAATGACCAAGTTCTGTGTGGCCACGCCTCCTGAAACTGTGGACGCTTGAAGATTTTAGCTTAAAATAACCTTCATGCAAATATAGCATGTATGGAGTGATGTGTTCTGATCTTTTTCATTTACCTAAATAGATACAGAATAAATTTGTACTTCTAAAAGGATTAGGAGGAAAGACAATTAGGAACAAGTTTCCTGTGTGGCTGGAGAGATAGGTCAGTTGGTAAAGTGCTCACCTGGAAGGCACAAGAACCTGAGTTGGATTTTCTGAATCCACGTTAAAACCAAACCAACTCAAACACAGAGGCCTGTGCTACACAGTTGTAATCCTAGCACTAGGGAGGCAGAGTTGGGTAGATAAATGGGATTGGTGGTCAACCAGCCTAACATACTTGGTGAACTTCAAAACAATAAAAGATCCTGTGTCAAAAATGAAAAATGGAAAAAGGTAAATAGCATATTAGCAACAACTTCTGAGGCTATCCTTTGGGACACTTACACACACACACACACACACACACACACACACACACACACACAGCAGGCAGCTCATGAAGTCCCATTGAGCCACGCAATAGTTAAGTTTTACTTGTAGCAACACCATTCGCATTGGCAACAATCCAATACATGAGGTACTTACCTATCCTTTTGAAAGATAAGGACTTTGAGATACAGAGACTGGACTCAGCTTGCCCAAGGCTACACAATAAATGGTAACACAGAAGAAAAAAAAGCTAGAAATTTCAGCTTCAGGATCTGTGATTCAACCATTCCAGGATGTGGGCTTATTTCTTCTGTCCATTAACATATACATAATTAATTTCTAGGTAACCTCCAATAGCTGGACTTTTCCATACTACAAATTAGGGTCATTTTGAACTACCTAGCATTTCCTTGCTGTAAGTAACAACTTTCATTTGCTTAGCATACCAGAACCTTCCACCATGAACACAGAACATATATATGGTGATAGTTTAGATGGGACAATTCCTTGAGGCGCTAATGAAAAAGGATACTACCCATGATGCAGTTTACGAACTTAATCCACCTGGCCCCATTTAATTCTTTTTTACAATAGCCCTGGGAGAGGGTTGCTATACTACCCCCATCTCACTGAGAAGGAAACTGAGCCTCTGAGAGGTAAAGTTATCTTCTCAAGATAACCGTCAGCACGAGGCAAAGCCCAGATCCAAACTCCACTCCACCTCTGTACGTCTGTGCATACCAGCTACCTAAAAGAGAATGCCAATCATTCCATGGCAAGTAGACCGCAAGCAGCTGGGCTAGCTTCACAATTCCTTAATCATGTCTCACTATCTTCCCCTAAACACAACTAGAGCGCTGATGCTCTGTATCCATATCCTTGACTTACACTTTAATTTTTTTAAATATAAGCTAACTGGACCAGCTATTGTCCTGTTATAACACAACGCTGACATTACTAAGTTTTGCCATCCAAATGTTGTAGCTGATAAATAATCAGTGCTTACAATGCTTCAGTCTTATGACACTGTGCCTGACGAGACGAGAAAAGCTGTCTACTCACTCCAGATAGGGAACAGATGAATACCACAATGGATACCACTGAAATCCAAACTCGGTGAACCAATGTGCTCATTGGGGTTTAGTCTAGTGTGCATCCCATTGCTGTGGTTACTACCGTGACCAAAAGCAAATTGGTGGAGGGAAGGGTTTATTTCACCTTGCAACAGGTTCCACTTCGCTGAGGGAAATAAGAGCAGGAATTCAAGGCAGGAATTGAAGCACCGTGGAGAAATAGTACTAACTGGCTTGCTCATTATGGCTTGTTGAGTTTGCTTTCTTAAATAACCCAAGGTTATTTGCCATGGTGTGATATTGCCCATAGTGAGCTAGGCTTTCCCACAGTAATCATCTATCAAGAAAATATTGCACCAGACATACCCACAGGCCAATCAAATGGAGGTAATGTCTCAATTGAGATCTCTTCTTCCCAGGAGACTCCAGTTTGTGTCAAACTGTCAAAACAAACAAACAAACAGACAACAACAACATAGGATTTCTTATAGGAATATGGGGGAGGGGCTACTTACAGGAATTGAAGTGACCCAAAGACAGTTGAAAGATCAAGTATGAATTCATGAAATCTGGAAACCTGGAGTGTGCCACACACCTGTAGACAGCTCAACTGGTATCTTTTCCAGGCATCTTGGCTGGTCTGGCTCTGGCAGGCAGCTCAGTGGTCAGTCTCTGTGGCTTAACTATGCTTCCAAAGGGAAAGGGCTAGTGAATCTGTTCAGTTTCTGAAAATTTCTTTTTCGTTTTCTTTCTTTCTTCCTTTCTTCCTTTCTTCTTTCCTTCCTTCCTTCCTTCCTTCCTTTTCTTTCTTTCTTTCTTTCTTTCTTTCTTTCTTTCTTTCTTTCTTTCTTTCTTTCTTTTTGGTTTTTATTTTGGTTTTTCAAGACAGGGTTTCTCTGTGTAGCCCTGGCTGTCCTGGAACTCACTCTGTGGACTAGGCTGGCCTCGAACTCAGAAATCCCGACTTCCTCTGCCTCCCAAGTGCTGGGATTAAGGGCCTGTGCCACCACTGCCTGGCCTCTGAAAATTTCTGAAGCTATTGAGCTATGTCCTGAGTTTAAGATGCTCCCCTGCAGGATGGAAAGTTTCACCTCCTCTCAGAACAGCTGTTCTCAACCCATGGGTCACAACCACACTGGGC
>JADRCD010199860.1:0-44025 GCA_019843815.1 Montemys delectorum
CCAGGGCTTGCTGAGGTGGGAGTACTAGGTTCTGGTGAAGCCAAGCAGTCTTGGTTTCTGTTGGTAGGATTCTTGCGTTTGCCTTTCACCATCTCTTGATATCTGGTGTTAGAAGTTCTTGGTGTCTTAGAGGTTGATCTTTCCTTGCTGCCCTGCAACTCCCCTTCCACTCCTGAGGCCTGTGCCTCCCAGCTGGTCCCTCCTGAGTACTTGGTCTGAAGCTTGTCCTGGAGGGAAGCCCTGTGCTCCCAGGGAGGGGGCATAGATGTTCGCTGATCCAGCTCTGTCACTCAGAAGCTGAGAGGCTCCTGTCCCTGCAGTCCTGAGACTCCCCTGCACTGCACTTCCTGAGGCCTATGCCTCCTGGCTGGTCCTGCCCTAGCAAGACTCCAGAGAAAAAATGGTGGATCTCACCTGAGTCCTTGGGCTGAAGCCAGCCTTGGAGGGAAGTCCTCCCCTAGCAGGCAGGGGGCAGAGATGGTCCCTGATCCAGCTCCGTCCCTCAGAAGCTGAGAGACTCCAGTCCCTGCAGTCCTGTGACTCCCCTGCACTTCCTGGGGCCTATGCCTCCCGGCTGGTCCCGCCTGATTCCTGGGACTAAAGCCCGCTCAGGATGCAGGCCTTCTTCTCACAGGGAAGAGGCAGAGATGTTCACTGATCCAGCTCTGTCCCTAGGAAGCTGAGAGACTCCAGTCCCTGCAGTCCTGTGACTCCCCTGCACTTCCTGGGGCCTATGCCTCCTGGCTGGTCCCGCCTGATTCCTGGGACTAAAGCCTGCTCAGGATGCAGGCCTTCTTCTCACAGGGAGGGGGCAGAGATCTAAAATATCATTCTTAACTGATCTGTATACCTAGCACAATCCATACGAATATCTTAATAGTACTAAAATTTTGGTTTTAAGATTCATATACTGTAGAGTATGCAGCTTTGACAATATTCATCTGTGCCGATGCTAAAATGACCTGCTGTTCCAGCTCCCAGCCTCCCGATGCTGTTCAGAGACTAACTTCCAGGGAAGCTTTAGGAATAGCTGTTGATTCCTGATGGACTCAGTTCATCCAGCCTTTCAATCAAGCCAGTCAGAACCAGTCAGAACGTCAATCAAGCTCTGACCCTTCTAAGCACACAGAGACTGGATAACATGCTAAACCTGGCATTTTTTTTCTAATTTTCCTACTCCTCTCCACCACTTTAAAAAAATTCATAGCCCCAATTCAGGAGGAAGAAGCCATGGAAAGTCTTCATCTCAGTTCCTTGAATTTGGATGCCTGGTTATGATTATTTTATAAATTATAGAGATATGTCATTGCAAGGGACAATTTTAAAATAGTCCTTATTTTGAACAGGTTGGAAATATATGGGAGGAAATATATAGATTGCTAAAATTTGTCTTAAAATATGGTATAGCCGCCGGGTAGTGGTGGTGCACACCTTTAATCCCAGCACTTGGGAGGCAGAGACAGGTGGATTTCTGAGTTCGAGGCCAGCCTGGTCTACAGAGTGAGTTCCAGGACAGCCACGGCTACACAGAGAAACCCTGTCTCAAAACTCAAAAAAAAAAAAATGGTATAGCCATAATCTTACATTGGTAGAAAATTTTAAAATTGATGCAAAATTGAATTTATAGTTTCTTAGATTGATACACAATTTATGTATTGATACAGATTTAAGATTTTCATTGGTACAAGTTTTCATATTGATACAAAAATTAGAAACTAATATTGTTACTCTTAGATAGGCATTGTGACTATACAAATCATTTAAGCATACAAGGCTTAGACCCAGAACTTCTTATTTTTGTTTGTTTGTTTGTTTGTTTGTTTGTTTTTCGAGACAGAGTTTCTCTGTATAGCCCTGGCTGTCCTGGAGCTCACTTTGTAGACCAGGCTGGCCTCAAACTCAGAAATCTGCCTGCTTCTGCCTCCCAAGTGCTGGGATTAAAGGCATGTGCCACCACCTCCCAGTACCCAGAACTTCTAATAGCTCTTAACTATTAAGAAGTTACAAACTGCTTAAAATGAATAAGTAATACAAGTTAAGGGCCAGATAGTAAATTCATGGTTATATTCCATTCTGATTTAATTTTAATAGAATATTTTCAATACAATTCAAGTAGAAATAGCTAAGTTAATCAAGGTTTAACAGTTCAGATATACTTCATTTAGTCTTCAAAAACAAAAAAATCCACAGAATATTACATTTAAAGTCATTTCATTATTAATAGAAATTTTGACTAGAAGACATGTCTGCTCCTAACATTACCCCAATCATGCTTCAGTGAAGATATTGAGCATCATTACCTCTAATTGACTTCACTTCAATTATGGTAAGCTAGCCACTGTGTAAGAAATACCCTGAATCATTCTTCAGATAAATGCTGTCCAAGAAAGGAACAAATTGGATGTGAGATAGTTGATTGCTAAGCTCTGCTAATACAGTGTAATCTAGTCCTTCATAATTGCTGCATCAATTAAGGTCTGTCTAATGGTTTTGAGACAGAGGGCTGAAGATAGGATAGATGCTCCAACATTTTGAGGAATAGGGGACTTCTGGGAAGTCAGCTCTGTCTCTACAAACTGGTTATGTTTTAAGAGCTGTGTTTTTGTGCTTCCTATGTATTGAGGTAATATTTAATTCATTTTTGGATCTTTGATGGGGTTGGAGACCAGATAGAGACTCAAAATCAAACTTAAGTTATTTAATTTTAAGGAAGATTATCTAGACTAGAAAAAATGATTTTCAGATGGTAATTCAAGTTAAAAATTAAAACATAATTCAGATATAGGATTATAGGTTCTAAGTTAAGATAGATGTTAGAGTAATGTATCTAAATTGACACAATTTATGGACTGGATGCTATTAAAATATACCATACCTTATAGTTTACATAAGTATGATAACTCTGTTCATTATTTATCGTAGAGAATGTACAAAAAGAGTGAAATGTTGTGGATTGGGTCTAATGTTACTTGTGTTAATTCACCTCCCAAAATTACACAGAAACTTGTGAATGTAAGATGCTAAGGGTCCTCAGTTGGCTTTGATTGGTAAATAAAGTTTCTGGAAGCCAATGGCTGAGAAGGGATACAGAGTTGGGATTTTTAGATTCCTGGGCAAGGAATGCAAGAGAGGAAGGAAATCACCATTGCTGTAGAAAAGATAAGATACAGGATTAAGAGTGGCAGAAGGGAGAATACTAGCCATGTAAGGGCTAGGTAAGAGAGTCCTCAGGTTCCCCCCCAATTAGCTCTAAGATAACAAAGATTTAGATTAAATATAGATTTAGTCAGTAATAACTCAGGAGTACTGGAGGGGAAGTGTTAGCCATGTGGAAGTTTGAGAGTGGCTCAGCCATTGCAATTCAAGGCACATTAAAAATGTGTGTTTGTATGTCCTTCATTCAAGAATCCAGAGCACTGGGGTGTCTATTGAGGGACTCATGCTTCTACCACCAGATGACCAGAGTTGATTAATCTACTACAGCTACAGAGTTTTCAGGTGTAGCTTTAAATTGCTGGTGTGTGAACAACACAGCCTCAGTGAGAGCAGCCATATTGCCAGGTTTTTGGGTATAATCAAGTAGATCATTTGCGTCTTACTAGCAAGGTACTATGTGGCATTAGGAGCAGACGTCTATAGGCATCCTTCACAGTCGTTTTCACCACGGTCTTCTGAGTAATTTTGTAAAGAATTATAACGGGTTCATGGATGCGCGTGCACACACATACATGAACACCAGAAGACATCTGTGGGAGGTTTGTTCTCTCTACCATGTATGCATCAAGGAAGCCATTCATCTTTCTAGGCTTGGCAGCCAGTACATTCACCTATAGATCCACAGCTAATCATCTCAACCAAGGTGTTTCTTAAGCTCTATCTTCATGTATGTTCTCTGTTATGTGTGTGTGCCTAATTGATATGTGTGCACATTTTTTCCAGCCTAAAATAATGTTCCCATTAATGAAAATACACAAGTGCAATCTATAGAGGAAGATGTTGGGAGACTAGAAGTCAGAGTGATTTAAGAGCCTTTATTGTGACTCTCCATTTCTTGTAGGTGCACATCAGATGTAATTAGGTTCTTCACTTCCTCCTCCCCATGGTCCTCATTTCCCCAAGGGCTAGGATTGAACCTAGGCATTGTGCATGCTAGGAAAATACTCTTCCATTGAGTTACATGCCAGGTCTGGGACCCCATACAGTTTCTAAAACAAATACATGGCAGGCTAGATAAGGATATTCCTCTAGCAATTTGGCTATCTCAAGACTGGTTCTTGAGAATGGCTGACAGAAAGCTTTTGAGAATGGAAGTATTTACCTATCTTAGAAAGAAAAGAAAGCACCTTTTATTTATGCTGAAATAAAACTATCGTCTTATGTCACATGTGGGAATAGATCAAGCCAGGTTATTCTTCCTATCTGATAGCATTTACTAAACGAACTACATATCAGTGAGAACCCACCACTGAGTAAGGCATAGCCAGGTTCTGGTTCCTTCCAAGTACTAAGATGTACAAAGAGACCCACTCAATATAGTAGTAACTGGGTGATGTGGTGTAAACCTAGTCTCACTTAGTTTCTGATATGCCTACAGATGACTCTTGTCAGGGTCAGCTCACAAATACCACACGAACTACGGTAGAGAATAACCAAAACCTCTACCATGCTTCTCTGGCTGATGAGATTTTTAAGAGCTTTGGTTTGCTAAGAACTGTATGGGACCCACTGGATGACTTGCTCCACACTTTAACTCTGACTCACCTCTAGTCCCAGTAAATTAGTTCTGTCACATAAATGAGGAAATAGTCACGTGGAAGAAACACTTCCTTATTGTACTTGAAGATCTGCCATGGCGGCAAAAGGGTAGCTTCAACTGTCTCTCCTGTGTTCCAAACTTACACAGGCATATTCCCCATCAGAAATATGTAGCCACAGCTTCAGGTTCTATTCATTGTGGCTACCCTTGAGCTTCATCCCAACCCTGCTTAGATTAGGATACTTTTCTTGTTCTCAACAGGGATTCATTATCCCACCCTAGCCTCCAGGACACAAATCTCGATTCTGTTTTTTATCAGATGTGCCTAATGTACACTGTAATCCTAAATTAGAGGTGAGAGACCTGCATCAAAGTTAAAAGTAAGGGATTCCAGGGCGTGACCCTAAATCCACAAAGAGCAGTGGGACACCAGAACCCTGTATAGATGCCTGGCAACTGAAGATAATTAGCATACCTACCTCATGCTCTGGTGCATATATTTCTCCATTTAATTGGAGGTGATCCAGTCAACCTAATACCACCCATTCAATGAAAGGACAAAAGCCAACTGCAGGAGGTGGGGTGATGGCTCCCAGGTTAAGAGCATTTGCTGCCCTCTCAGAGGACTCATATGGCATCTAACAATCTATTATAACAGAGGATCTGGTTCCTTCATCTGGCCTTTGATGGAACTGTACTCAAGGGCCACAGACATATCATAGGCCAAATTCTCATTCTCATAAAATAATAAAAATTAGCCCAAACAGAAACAACAAAATTACAGCAAATGCATGATCAAGGCCAACAGCATCTATAAAATGCTATTTTGCAACATCTCAATGACTTGGAAGGTAAGTATCTTTGTTGTGTGCTTATTACTGATGCTGTATTATAAGAAAAACAGAGGCACGTGGTTCTGGGTTTCCTGATTTCTTTTATACTTCTCTGTGAAGGTTTGTGTTTCCTGAGAGGCTATAGAGAAATGCAAGTGTATTTCTCAATATTTGATCCACAGGATCAATAATGAATGTGTGTTATAGAATACTATATTTTAGGGGTAGCAAAATACAGGACAACATGGATATAATATGTTAGTGATTACATCATAAGGTGTATATCTTTGGAGTTAGCCACATTACCACACATAAGACACCATCGCCCTGTGTAACCCTGACTATCTAGACATTCACTATATAAATTCCAGGGTGACTGGAACTTACAGAGATTCATCTCTCCCTATGAGTTTTGGGATTACATGGGTTATTTTTAACCTTTATCACACCTGAATAAAGAAGATGGTCTTAAGAGTGAAAAGTTAGGCTCTCTCCTTCACCTGTTTGCCTTGTAGGAGTGAGAAACTGCTAGATACTTGGACTTCCATTCTCAGCTGCTGCTGAGAATTGTTGAGGAGTTGGAGTAAAACTGTAAGTCATCAGCAAATTCCCTTCCTGTATAGAGACTACGCATAAGTTTTGTGGCTCTAGAGAACCCCGACTAATACAGAAGTTGGTACTGGAAGTGGTTCTGGAGGAGCAGAATTTAAGGATGAATCTTTTAAGAATCTGAAGTTGGTTTAATAATTCACCAGCACCCTCAAATACTGAAACCTCTCCAGATACTCTCTTTCCTGGGAGCTTGGAGAATATTGAGAACTCGTGGTTGAAACTATATTTCAAACTTAAAGAAGTGGGTGCCTTTAATTATCTTGAAGAATTAAGTGATTTGGTGTACAAAACTTTCTACAAGTTGGAGAAAAAAATGGAAAATGATTTTGCAGGCTTGTTGCTCTTACTATCTCTGGAAAATATGATGAAGGCAAAGAATGAGTTGTATAATAAAATTAAATGGCTCCAGATGGCAGTAACCAATCTAAAAGTTCCCAAGTATGTCCTTAAAAAGAATCTTCTCTCCATTAGCCATAGAGCTCAAGTTGCAGAAAATCAAAGTGAAGCCCTTATTATAAGGGTGGCTGAATTACAGTGAAAATTTCAATTTCAGTTTCAGTCGTAAAAGTAAGGGCATCAATTGTCAAAGAGTGGATTCAATAACTTGGGATGGGGATGTTCAGGAGGACCCTGTTAAAGCTGAGAATTTTGAATCTTCAGATTCTCAAGGGTTTACCCCACCAAAGGAAGTTGTACCCTTAGCTCCACCCCTTGAAATAACGGTCTTTTCACATGAGGAAATTAAACTCTCAGAGTCTGATAAACCAGCAATGATTTTTTTTTCCTGAGGAAAATGCTATACAAGAAAATATTTATGTTTCTCAAGGCCCACCAATAGTTTCTTCTAGACCTATAACCAGATTCAAGGCAAAACAGGCCCATAGAGGAGAGGTAGAAAGTGTAGTCCATGAAGAAATATGGTACACCACTAAGGAGCTTAATGAATTTGCTAATTCTCTCAAGCAGAAGTCTCAGGAATATGTGTGGGAATGAATTTTAGAGGTGTGGGATAATGGTAGAGGAACACAAAACTAGATCAGGCTGAGTTTATTAACATGGGCCCCCTGAGTGAATATTCTAGGTTTAATATGTAAGCTTCCACAGTTAAAAAAGGTGTCAAGTTTGTTTGAGTGGTTGGCTAAACCATTTATCAAAAGATAGCCCACTGAAAATGAGTTAGAGATGCTTGATATCCCTTAGATTAGTGTTGACAAAGGGATTTTAAGGCTCAGGGAAATTGCAACACTAGAGTGGATATGTTGTATAAAACCTAATCCTCCACAATGGGAAGGCCCAGAAGATATGCCCTTCACCAATCCTATAAGATACAATCTGGTGAGAGGCCCACCAGCACATTTGAAGATTTTTTTGTTCTTGTCCTTTCCTTGTGCCAGACCTTAGAGATGCTGCTGCTCAATTATATGAATTAAATGCAATGGGTTTGATTAGGCCCTGAGACAACAAGGTCCAGGTGGCAGCATTGAGTAGCCAGACACAAGGTGATCGTAGTTATTACAATGGACTTCATAGACAAAACAATGTTTATAATGGAATAGCCCATAATGGTCAGCACAGGAGAGGTGAAATTTTTAATGGCATGATTCATTTTGACCTTTGGTACTGACTAATCAATCATGGTGTTTCCAGGCATGAAATAGATAGGAAGCCTACTGCATGTCTATTTGATCTGAAAAATTCTCGAACAAATGAAATACAGGCTACATTGGGTCATGGTAAAAGGCAATCTTAGCCAGTGAATAAATTTCCAGAATTGAGACAGTTTGAAGGCCTAGAACCCCTGGAATGAAGGAGTGGCCAGGTTCCCCTGAGGAAGGATCTTGGTAAGACACCTAAAAGTTTTGCTGTTAGCCTTTCTGCAGTTCTTCCCCAGAGGGTCCTATGGCCTTTTGCAAGGGTAACTGTACACTGGAGGAAAGGAAACAATCACACTTTCCAGATACCAGTCTATTGGATACTGGTTCTGAATTGAACCTGACTCCAGGAGATTCCAAGAAACACTGTGGTAGTCCAGTTAAAGTACGGGGTTTATGGAGGACAGGTAATTAATGGAGTTCTTGGCTGATGTCCAACTCATGGTAGATCCAGTAGGTCCCTGAACACATCCTGTGGTCATTTCCTAAGTTCTGGAATGCATAATTGGGATAGATATACTTAGAAATTGGCAGAATTCTCACTTTGGTTCCCTGACCTGTGGAGTGAGGGCTATTATAGTTGGAAAGGCTAAATGGAAGCCTTTAGAGTTGCCTCTGCCAAAGCAAACAGTGAACCAAAAACAGTATCATATTCCTGGAGGAAATACAGAAATTACTGCCACTATCAAGGACTTGAAAGATGCAGGGATGGTGGTTCCCAACACATATCCTTTTAACTCTCCTCTCTGGCCAGTGCAGAAGATAGATGGATCGTGGAAAATGACATTTGACTATTGAAAACTAAATCATGTAATAACTCCAATTGCAGCTGCTGTACCAGCTGAAGTTTTGTTATTTGAGCCAGGTAACACATATTCTGGTACCTGGTATGCGGCTCTTGATCTATCAAATGTCTTCTTCTCAGTACCTGTCCATAAGGACCAACAGAGGCAATTTGTTTTCAGTTGCCAAGGCCAGCAGTATACCGTCACAGTTTTGCATTAAGGACATATTGACTCTCCTGTCCTGTGTTATAACTTAGTTAGATGGAATCTTGAACTACTCATCATGATCTGGGTGTTAACAGACCCTGCAAGTCATGAAGTAGGATGTGCACAGCAGCAGTATATTACCAAATGGAAGAGGTATATAGGTCATCAGGCCTGAGCACTTCTGGAAGGCACAAACAAGTTACATGAAGAAGTTCCTCAAATGCTTATGGTTTCTATACTTGATAAAATGCTATCTGCTGCCAAGCATGCGCCTACAGTCTCATTGGGGTGTTCACCATGATTGGCTGACTGAAGAAGAGAAGACTAGGACTTAGTTTATTGATGGATCTGAATGTTATGCAGCCACCACCCAGAAGTGGACAGCTGTAGCATTATAATCCCTTTCCAGAACAACCCTGAAAGATGCAGGTGAAGAAAAATCTTCATAGTGGGTAGAACTTCTGACAGTACACATGGTATTATGGTTTGTTTGGAGGAAGAAATGGCCAGATGTATGATTGTTCACTGACTCATGGACTGTAGCCAATGGATTGGCTGGGTGGTCAGGGACCTGGAAAGATCATTATTGGAAAATTGGTGAGAAAGACATCTGGGGTAAAAGTATGTGAATAGATCTCTCCAAATAGGCAAAGGATGTGAAGATATTTGTGTCCCATGTAAATGCTCACCAAAAGGTGACTTCAGCTAAGGAGGAGTTCAATAATCAAGTGGATAAGACGGCCTGTTCTGTGGACAGTCACCCTCTTTCCCCAGCCATCCCTGTCTTTGCTCAATGGGCACATGAACAAAATGGCCATGGTGGCCAAGGTAGAGCTTATGCTTGGGCTCAACAACATGGACTTCCACTCACCAAAGATGACCTGGCTACAACTGCTGCTGACTGCCAGATCTGCCGACAGCAGAAACCAACACTGAGCCCCAGATATGGCACCATTCCTTGAGGTGAGCAGCCAGCAAACTGGTGGCAAGTTGGCTACATTGGACCACTTCCTCCATGGCAAAGACAATGTTTTATTCTTATTGGAGTCGGTACTTATTCTGGTTATGGATCTGCCTTTCCTGTACTTAATACTTCTTCCAAAACCACCTTCCTAAGACTCACAGAATGCCTTATCCATTGTCGTGGTATTCCATACAGTATTACTTCTGACCAAGGAACTCATTTCACAGTCAGAGAAGTGCAACAATGAGCCCACAGTCATGGGATCTACTGGTCTTACCACGTTTCACATCATCCTGAAGCAGCTGGTCTGATAGAAAGATGGAATAACCTTTTGAAGACACAATTACAGAGCCAATTAGGTGGCAACAGCATGGAGGGCTGGGGTAGAGTTTTTCCCAATGCAGTATATGCATTGAATCAGCCTCCAATATATGGCACAGTTTCTCCTGTAGCCAGGACCCATAGATCCATGAATCAAGGGGTGGAAAAGGGAATAATTCCACTCACTATCATTCTTAGTGAAACTCTAGGAAAATTTTTGCTTCCTATTCCCACAACTGAAGGTTCTACTGGCCTAGAAGTTTTGGTTTCAGAGGGGAGAGTGCTCTTACCAGGAGTCACAACAAACATTCCATTGATCTAGAAGCCCAGACTTCCCCCTGGTCATTTTGGGCTTCTTTTTCCCCTTTTTTACTGGATATTTTCTTTATTTACATATCAAATCTTAATGACCTTAAACCAACAGGCTAAGAAAGGAATAAGAGTGTTAGGAGGGGTGATAGACCCAGGCTACCATGGGGAAATTGGATGGGCTCTCCACAGTTGAGTTAAGAAGAATTATGTCAGAAGTACAGGAGATGTCTTAGGGCATCTCTTAGTACTCCCATGTCATGTGATTAAAGTCAAATGGGAAATTTCAACAGCCTAATCTAAGCAAAATGACAAAGGATGCAGACCCATCAGGAATGAAGGTATGGGTCATTCTTTCAGGAAAAGAGCCAAGATCTGCTGAGGTGCTTGCAGAGGGTAGAGAAAATGCAGAATGAGTAGGAGAGGAAGGTAGTTATAAATACCAGCTAGGGCCATGTAATCAGTTGCAGAAACAAGGATTATAAAGTAATATGAATGCTTCTGTTTTATTTTATTAAGAACATATTTGTCTTTCTTCCAATTTCTTTAATGTCAATTGGTATTTAAGTTGAGATACTAAAAGAATGTTCCCAAGGGACATTGCCCCATTGTAAATTTGCAAATGCATTTGTACGAGGAATAGTTATATCATGTTAGCTGTATTCATGACCTTGTTATTGCTTCATGTGGACATGAGATATTATTTGTGTCAAGTTGACGAGAGGTGAATTGTAGTGGCTATTCCTGGTTGTCAACTTGACTGTCTGGAATGAACTATAATCCAGAATTGGAAGGCTCACCTGTGATCCTAATATGGAAGCTGAGAGATACAAGTGTCTGACCTGGATCGAGGCATGGAGATCTTGAGGCATAGTGGCTATGAATTCCAGAAGACTAAGGCAGGGATATCTCTGAATTCAAGGTCATCTGGGACAAAGCAAGTCCCAGATCCAAGTATGGAGGCACATAGCTTTAATCTGGGCCACACCTTCAGCTAGAGAACTACATAGGGACATTGGAAAAAGAAGATTCGCTCTCTTCTTTGTCTGTTTGCCTTCTTGAACAGAGCAATGCCTAGACCTTGGACTTCCATTCATAGCTGCTGCTGACCATTGTTGGGGAATTGGACTACAGACTGTAAGTCATCAACAAATTACCTTACTATATAGAGACTACCCATAAGTTCTGTGACTTTAGAGAACCTTGAATAATACAGGACTTAATTCCCCAATAAAAAGAAACAGAGTAAAATGCTAACAGAATGGAAATGAAAATAGGAAACATCTTTCTGCTGTAGATAAGTACCACATCTCAACATCAAAAAATAAAGGACTAAGAAAAGATCTTCTAAGCAAATGGAACCAAGAAGTAAGCTAATATAGCAGGGCCTGACAAATTCAGAAGTGGATGCTCAAATCCAACCATTGGACTGAGCATGAAGTTCCCAAATGGAGGACTTAGAGAAAGAATTGAAGGAGCTGAAGGGTTTTGCAACCCCATAGGAATATCAATAATATCAACCAACCAGACTCCTCAGAGCTCCCAGCAACTAAACCAGCAACCAAAGAGTACACATGGAGTGACCCATGGCTCCAACCTCATACATAGTAGAGGATGGCTAGATACCCTAGTGTAGGGTGATACCAGTGTAGGGAGGTGGGGGGAGGAGGAATGGGATAGGGGGTTTTCTGAGGAGAAACTGAGAAAGGGGATAACACTTGAAATGTAAACAAATAAAATATCCAATAAAAAATATCTAATAAAATAAAAGAGTGAAAAGTTAGAACTAATTTTTATGCATAAATTTTTTAAAGTGACTTTAATAGGGCAGTTAATATAGAATAAATAGCCTTAGAAACTATGAAAACCAATAACAGAATCATAATATAGCACTATCAAAACAAAAACAACCAAAAGCAAGGAATCAAACAAAGACACAAACAGAAAATAATACTAAGCATCATTCTCTTACCACAGATTTAGCAGCACAGACCTACAGCCAATGGCTGGTTTTGGACATTTGGTGCCAGGGACTCAGTCATCTCAGTTCTGTCAAGGTATGTTGTCAGATAAGAAAATGGAATAAGACCCAGTGGCTAGCTCACTGGCTACCTAATAGGACTTATTCACATTAAGGAAACTACCTTTGAGATAAAAGATTTATCCAAGGAATTTTGTTGTTGCTTGGGATAGGGCTCAGCAGCACACCTGAGGCAGTAACTAATTCTGGAGGACATTGTCTTCCTAGGCTATGGCCAATTCCAACTCATGCTGTAGTTTCTCATACTTGGGATAGGAAGTCAGTTAAGACACAGGTTGGTAGGGACTTACCATGTCAGCTGTCAGACTGCTACCTCCTACCCCTTAAAACGTACTGGACAGTCAACATTGATCTTTTAAATGAAATCATTGTTTGTACCTCCAATGAGTAAGAGTGATACAATAGATGGCCTAGAAATAGCCAGAACCAGCCAGTCGGTCATTGAGGGACCCACATTGGAGGAGTGAGGAAGAGTATAGGGAAGGCAGAAAGAAGATACACGAGACAGAGATGGAAGGGCTATTGGGTAATATCATACCAGTAAGCAAGTATATTTTCTCAGTGTCTTTTAAAGGCAAGCAAAACAAAGTATGACCAATTCCAGGAAGAATAACAATGACCACTTTGTGGTACACAATATCCATGTTTGAAGAAGGCCATTCCTTTCAGGCTCAGACAATCTCTCAAGGATGTATGCATAAGCAGAGGAACTTGGCAGGATATAATGCATGTCTTAATTAAAAACAAAGACAGATGTTGACAGACTCATTCATGATTAATCACAAACAAGAAGTCAGCCAGAGTTAATTCTAGATGTGCTCTCCACATGTACTCCTTTTTTATCTGTACAAGCCAAAGCTGTCTCAGCTATTGCATAGAAAAGTCTGTGCCTATCTTAAGAAACTCCCTCAAGAACTATGGACCTTGCCTGTCATCGGTACATGGATTCTAGCATTCATGCCCTGTCTTAGGTTGGTCCACCTCTGAGACAATCTTACCAGTCTTTTTTTTTTTAAATCATCTATAGGAGCCATGCAGTTTATTAGTCATGGAACAGAAAATTGTGCCTGTCTTAGGTTGTTATCTGAAAACACAGCTCCTACTTGTCATTGGCCTGTGAATAATTTTGTATCTGTGTCCTGTCTTAGGTTGAGAAGGTTTTCAAGACAATCTTACCAGTTGCTGACTACCACCTTCTGCCGGAGATGTTGGAGTTGAACTTATGTAACTCTGATTTGATATCTATAAAAGTTCTGATGATTCCTCTCAAAAGAACAGGAAATAGACATGCCATAAAAACCAAATCCTGCTATGCCCAATAAGAGAGATGTAAATGAGTACCATGAAGGAAAAATGGCCTGTAATTTTTTCAGAATATCATTTGCCATGCTAGCAGTGTTAAAAAGACAAAAGCTTTTCATTTCTTAAACTTACAACCTCCTTATGTATGTCTTAATTGAAAACAAATACATATGTCAGCAGAATCATTCACAATTAATCACATGCAAGATGTCAGCCAGAGTGAATTCTGAATGTGCTCCCTACTATGTCTTCCCTTTCTATCTGTATAAGCCTGTCTGTCTTAGAAATCTCTTCAAGAGATATGGATCTTACCTGTCTAAATCTAAAGAAGTATTACTATTATGCAAAATACCGTGAAGGTGCCTTTGTACTCTGACCCAATTATGCTGATTCTCATTATGTATTCTTAGAGTTATATAAATCCATAAATATCAAGCATGACACTCCAAATGGTTTTACTTTCATTCCTTGTACCTCATCTTCTATGACCTGTACTATATTATAGAATTTTCTTTGTTCTAGCTTTCTATCCAAATCCTATTATGTGCTCATGGAATTGGTTACATTTTCTACAAGACAATTAACAAAACTAGCTGTTTGTATCTATGGTGTTAAATCTAGCACAGAAGTAGTAGCCCTGGATATAAGAGTCTTAAGAGTAACAATACCGGCAATGATCAGCCCAACCATAAGTTTGTCCTTTACCTTTTTCTGAGCTCCCTTATCTATGTTTGGCTGTATCTTTTACTCCTGAAAGCTACTCACAGCTGATGGCACTTTGACTTTTCCTGAGTACTCAACTTCCAGCTGTGTCCTTCACTATGTCCCCCATATTGAAGCCACAAGGTAGATGTCATTCTGGTGGAGCCAGCTGGTCAGTCCACATATAAACCATGACTGGAGGAAGTGAGGATGAATATAGGCAAGGCAGAAAGGAAATCCAAGAGACAGAGATGGGAGGGCTGATGGTTAATACCATGCCAACAAGCAAGTGTATTTTCTCAGTGTCTTTTAAAGGCAAGCAACACAAAGCATGATCAATTCATTGGAAGATAAACAATGACCATAAATGCTTATGTGGTGAGTTTATCATACACAATATCTATGTTTGACTAGGGCAGTTCCCTTCAGGCTAAGATACTCTCAAGGACATACACATAAGTGAAGAAACTTGTCAGGGTATAATGAACATCTTAATTAAAAGCAGAGACAGATATTAGTAGAATCACTCGTGATTATTCATAAGCAAGGAGTCAGTCAATATTAACTCTGGATGTGTTCCCCACAAGATATTTTTTCAACCGTAAAAATTGTCAGAATTTGATCTAGGTACAGGATGTTCTAGGAAGAACAGGACTTTCTCTTACAGCTCATGGGCATCATTTTTTAAAAGTAACAGTCAATACTATATGAGTAATATACACATACTCATGACTAGATACTAATGGGTTACATCATTTTATGGGTGGACATGATATAGACTTGCAGCCATGGCACTCGAACAAGGTCATCAGGATAGCTTAGTCTTCCTGCTCAGGAGGCACCTTGCAGCCAAGCAACATGCAAGATCAAGCCAGACTTGCTGGAGCAGGATTTCTCCAGTTGTGTGACTAAGAACAATGTCCCTTTACAGGCTCTGGTACCCAACAGAAACCTAAATTTTCTCAGGGATAGAGCTGGGAAATGACATCCTGGCTCTGCATGGGAGTCTGTACAGAACATTTCTGTGAACAATCTGATCATCCCTGCAGCAGATACATCTTCCTGGGCTTATCCTGGTAACTTCTTAACCTAGTCTATCCAGAGGACCTTTTTCATAGAAATGGATTAAACAGCAGAGAGCACTGTTAAAAGAGTAGTATATGATCTTTACAGGGGATATTCCTGAATAAAAATATAAGTACAGCCAGGAATGGAGGTGCCCACCTTGAGATCCCATCAAGTAGGAGGCAGAACCAGGCAGATCTCTGTGAGTTCAAGGACATACAAGAGAGACCGTAAGGGAGTCACAAGGGCTCAGACTCACAGTTCTTCTTGTATAGAAGTTCTTGTCGACTACACAAGCCAAACACTTTGAGGTGCTTTTTCCCTGGAAATGGCTTTTAGCTTTGCTGTTGAGCAGAATCCCATGAAAGACAGAGATCTCAAGTACAGGGGCCACAAGGGTGTCCACCCTCTCCTCCCAGACTGGGATCCTTTTTTATCCAGAGGACCACAAAAAAAGCTGCAGGTTTTCTACTAAGTCCTTTTCCTAGATGGCCAGATCCTTCTGCTTGTGTAAGTAAGGCAGCATTTACTCCAGACCCTATTTATTAGAAGATAGTGTTCTTAATGGAGGTTTGGACACAGGCATCCATAGGCTTTCATATAAGAACAACCATGTACAAAGAATCACAAAAGTTTGGTGGACAGCTAGGCAAGCCAGAAGCTTTTCCACCAAGATTCTATAGATGTAAGGAACCCTGTTTTAAGGAAGGGACTGACAAGAAATAAAATCAATGGTCTCCTTAAGACACACACACACACACACACACAGACACGGGATGTCCCACACCACCCAGAAGCTTCATACTTCATGAGTATGGGAGTTTAGACTAAGCATACTAGGTCTTTCAGAAGAGGTACAGAACAACTCTGCTCTCTAACTCTTGGGACCTAAAACTGCTGTGAGGAGAATGTGCCGCTTGGGTAGATTATGTTGAGGTGGTTAGAGATTTTATTTTCCCTTATAAAACAAGTCTCTAACCATTCTTCCTAGCCTGTCAAAAGTTCCTCCCATATTCCTGGTCATCTAGTAGCTCCAGGCTGTGACCTCCAGGGAGGCAGAGCTCTCTCAAAACATTCACAAAAACAAGGTTGATAAGCTTCTATTCAGGCTTCTATCAAGGTAAACCAAGAACTGGACAATGGGAAGAGACTTCAGCGGGTTGCAGGAAGGAAGGAGAAGGCCATAAACCACCCAAATCAGTTACAATAAGAAGCACTCATTTGACATTTGTACTTGACTCTTCTCCCTGCTGCGTGCTTTCCACCTGTGATATCGCATGACCACTGACATGGAAAGGAGTCTTAAGACCCATTCAAAGCTCTGTGCATATTACTCCACCTATCATGGGGAGATGTAGGTGTGTGACATGTTATTAATACATCTCCCTCACTAGACTGCAGCTTCAAGCAGAGCAGCAGAGTCTGCTAGCCAATAATTCAGTTTCTAAGAAGACTGTTACTTTCTAGAATACTTGTGCATAGACAGAGAAATGAACAATCACAATGCATGAGGTTGGTGGCTGGTTGGGGGTGTGGATTTCTAAGGTGATGGGTGAAAGCAGAAGTGGGTGGATGAGCAGACAGGTAATCCAATGGGTATTTGGTGTCAGGCATTACCCTGACCCAACTGCCTATCTTTACCTGCTGTTGCTAGGCCTGGATACCACTGGACTCTTCCTGTTGGTCTTTACAGGTCAGCTTCAAATCTGCCAAGTGATGCTGTGGCAGGGCCAAATCTTCCTGCACTTTCTGGGCCTCATCATGTCCACTTTCTTTTTCAGTGTAGTCTGTTCCATCTGGAGCCAGCTGTAGAATTTGCTGGAAACATCCTCTTGCATAGCAAGCTCCTTTCAGCCTCCTCCTGCCATCCCTGCTTCCAGCCTCCATTAACCATACCAGGTCCTAGGTTCCCATGAAGACCTATAAAAGAACCCAATACAGCCATGTCAGCTGTACTTAGAAGACGAAAAACAGAGCACTGTTGATTCAGGAAAGAATAAATGACTTCTGAAGTTCCCAATACCAACAGGGATCCATGTCCCTCCAAAAGAAAGAGGAATCTCCCCATTTCCTTGAACATCCAAGGTATTGGGGACACCATCAAAAGGTAGGGGACAAATAATTTCAAGGTAGGACAGTAGAACCATGGGGAAGATATTCTATCCATGTGTTTCATCTTACTCAGCTCTGTAAAACCCTGCCTGAGCCCCAGAGGCCCAGGGGTGCCTAGTAAGACTCTTGTGATATGAATCTATTTTTCTACCTGGAAGCTCTTGAGGATGGCAGGTCAATACTGGGAGGGGTAGCAGTGTCTTTCACATCGAAGCAAAACTGAGTCGAAAAGGCCTAAAGCTTGCTGATGGCTAAGAGGCAGATGGGATAGAATCAGAACTGCAGACTCTCCAGTGTTGTGGGTTGATGTGATGTTGTTTGTATTCAATGTTAACTCTGTTTTCTCAATTGGTGTTACCTCCAATGAGCAATCTATCAAGTACTCAGGTGATACTGTGTGAACATTCTCCCCATTTTAACTGGTCAATAAAGGCTAGAGCCTGTGTTTGGGCAGTAGAGAAGAAACGTGGACTGGAGGTTTGAGAGTGAGGGCAAGCAGAGAGGCAGTAGAGTATGAGAGGGGAAGGAGAGATGATGAAAGGAGATGGGGAGGAAGCCGTAGTAGACTAGAACCATGTGGCTAGGAGAAACCACAAGTAACAGAGGGTCTTATGGTTGGGGAATAAGTTAGTAGAGTGTTAGATCTGCTCAATATAGGCATATAGATTATAATTATAATAACTGGGTTGTGTATTTTTATATGGGCTTATTGGGGATGGAAGTGCAAGTAACACTCTAGTCCAGAAACAAAAAAAAATTGTCAGAAATGGCTATTCCACAACTGGTGGGCTCCCTGACAGGCACATACTGATAGAAGCTAATCTCTTTTTTAGGCTCCTTAAAGTTCTCTGAGGCCTCAGTGTTGTCATGCTCTAATCTCTGAAGGTCCATCATGACCTGCTGATGCTCCAACTTGACTTTCTCATGGGAAGGAGTAGGCCTGCGGTAGGGCCTGGCTCCAGCAGGATAGAACCACATGAACACAATCCTCTAGACCTTGAACTATAAACTCAGTTTGTATTGTGGATTACCCCTGCCCAGAGGATGCCACTTCCCGGACTCTGTACACTAGGACCTTCTGGTGCTTTTGAAACTTGTTATCCAGGCCCTAGGCCAGGAAAGGCAAGGTGCAAATGGAGGGTGCCTTGATTGTCTGAATTCACTTAGTAGGGCTGGAGGGGAAGTCTAACCCATTATGCTGCCAGAAGCCTATGCCACAGGTCTTGTCCCACTAGAAACTGGTGATTTCATTTCTCCTCATTTCATACCAAGGATTCTAGACCCTAGGTAACCAATACTGCAGGTATTGACATGGCCAATAATTTTGTGGATAAGAGCACAAATCAGGACAGCTTTAGAAACTGCCCAAGGGATACAAATGTTCAGGAAAAGTGACCACATAGGCTAATAGCAGTGCTGTTTAAATTGAGGTTCCTAGAACTCAACGCTGGTATCACCATGAAAATGTTATACGGGCAAATCTTCAGGCTGAAACACATTCCTCTGGCTTCCAGAGTTTGTAGAGACATACAAATATGCAACATATTTATGCTCAGGTTTGTGCATACATATGTGTATGCACACTTGCATACACACACACACACACACACACACACACACACACACACACACACGGGGGTGAGGAGAGAAAGGGACAGACTCAGAGAAGGAGAAGGAGAGACAGACGCAGAGAAAGCACAATAAGATGTAGAAGAACTGCATGGAGCACCATTGTCTCAACATGTAAGGCACATGGACAAAGAAGAATGAGCCCCATTCCTTCTTGTCAAGTACTGAGATGAAAAAAGTTGCAGGACCAGGACTCGTGAGCAGTTACCAGGAGCTTTCAGCACTCACTCAATCACCTTCCAGGCAAGGATAAAGACCACAAACTCACAGAAGATAGTATCTCACAAGGCCACCACTTGTTAAGGCCTTTCCAAATGCTTGCTGAGAACTCACTCTCCACTGTTCTTAATCTCTGAGTTCTTTCACTCAGACCACAGGCTCAGGTTTTCATTTGGAGGAAGCAGAAGCGTCTATTTCCCATCTCACTCATGCCCAAGCTTTCAGGTTTTGCCTCTCCTCTGAGAAACATTTAGAGATGTGAGGTTGGACGCAGGGATATCCTGGAGATACAGCATCCTGCAACCCACAACCTTAAAAAGATATTGCAGACCAAAGACTAACAGCATGGGGTTGGAAACAATGTATACCTACTGTCCAAGGATCCTTCAGTGATGAAGATCAGGCAGTCTCACAGCTCATTTCTCTCACTAGTCAACAGCTGCAGCTGTGTGGTCAGCTGCTCCTCTTCCTTCCTTATCTGCTTCTTGGTTAGGAGAGTTGTGGGAGATGATGGATGTCTGCCAGCTTCTGTAGGTAGAAGAACACAAGGGAACTTGCATGGTGGGAAGGCATAGTGGATGGGCAGACCACCCTGTGGCCCAAACAGAAGGAGCATGTCTGGAACCCAGTGAGATCCCAAAGATTTTGGCCCAGGCTTGAGATGTCTCCTCTGTGGGTCTCAGATCTCCCATTACTCTGTAGAGATGGGGGTATCTAAGCTGTCAGGTGTGTCCTCTACTTTCCTATACAAATGCTTATAGTGAGTACAGAGATGTCCTTTCCAGGCTTATTAACAGTGGCACAGGGCACAACTTGACTTCAGAGTCCTCCAGCCTGTGGTTTCAGAATCCAGAAGATAAATGGCACAATGATGAAGCACTCAAGTGCTCTGGAGATTCCCAGATCTCTAGGCTCCTCATTGTAGACTAAAAAGTTATGCATGAGCTGAACATGGTCAACAGACTTATCAATTCACACTACAGAGAAACCAACCACCCCAGAGGTAACAATAAGGATCCAATCTCTGTCTTGGTCTACTACCTCTAACAGTTGTTTAGCTACCCTAGAGCTAATGAAGACAGCTAAGTGGACCGCTGTCAGAGCCAGGTGGTCAGGAGATTCTGAGAACATAATGTCGTGGCCAGGAGCAGATTTTTCTCGCTGTTACTACTGTCACATGGCTACTGCATCTAAAAGAAGCCTCTGGAAGTGATGTGCAGTGATATCCTGCCTTCAACTGGGAAATGTTCATCCCTCTCTAACTCCTGATGGTCTCATTAGTACCCCATGTAAAACTCTCAATGTCTAGTGAGATTTAAAGCTAGGAGCTCAAAATATAATAGCTTTGGCCTTGCCAGCTCCTGGCTTTGGGAATGGACAAACTAACATTCTGAAATCTTTAACTTTTAGGAATTATAACCCATTTGCTTTCCAAAGGCCCTGGTTCTTGTGCCCCATTACTAGAAAACCCAGCTCAAACTCCAGCACGCTGCAATTTCCCTGCCCAGGACTGACTGTGTATTCTCCAAGACCATATCTTTCTTGTTGAATATCTCAAAGATGGAAGGTCAGCTTTCTTCTGCCTCTCTCTAGTCTTTATATACTCCCCATTCTCTCTGGCAACTAGATACTTCAGTCAGGTAAGCATGGTTGTGGATAAAGCCTGTAGGCACTGACTGAATGCCATAAGAGCAGATACACTGGTGTCATCACTAGAGATGTCAAGAGCTCTCCGGGATAAAACAGAGTGTCCAAAGAAGGGACTACTGATGTCATGGGGGAGAGACTTTGTCTCACTGATAATGTTCTGTCTATACTGACCAGAACCTGAGGTACACTTCCCAGGAGGCTCTCCTAGACATAGCCATTAAGAACCACTACCTTTGAAAGCCAGAGATCACTCTCGGCTTGATTGAAAACACATTAGTACATCCCATGAGGGGACTTAGTGTTTACTTTCTAAACCCTGGCAAGAATTATTTCATTCCTTCCTCAAAATCTCCTTACCCATTCATCAATTAAATTAAAGCCATTAAATACTACTGAGAAACCATGCTAGGTTGAACATGGAGGAGATAGCTTGTTTTCATTTACAGGTGCTTGAAACCATATCCAGGAAAAGCCTGCAGGGCTGGTTGCAATGTGGAATGTGGATTAGGGTGTACAGTCATAGAAGCCACGTGCTTAGTCTTTGAAAGTGGCCTCAACATGCCTTAGCAGAGAGTGAGTGTAGCCATCAGGTGCTGGCAACAGTGTCATGAACTGTTAGCTGAGGAAACTGAAATAGTGGAGGTACCAAGAGCAAAAGGCCTCAGGCTGAGTGTGGTGCTCTCTCTCTCTCCTCTCTATACTAAAGATACCAAGGCAGAACTGGTTACAGGCCTCTGTGAGCTACATTGTGAGATTTTGTCTAAAGAAAGAAAAAAGTCAACAGGGTGCTGGAGTAAGGGTGTAGGAAAATACTGTAGACATATCTCAGCTGACAGAATGAGAGCCTAGCACGTAGGACTCAGTGACTAGAGTTGTCCTCAAAGGCCTTGGTGGCCCCGTTTGTAATCCTACATCTTGTGAACTGGAAGGAGCATTATCTGAGGTCAAGGCTAACCTACACAGCCAGGTAGAGAATAGCTTGGGATACGTGAGATGCTCTCTCACAAAACAAAACTGAAACATACCCTACCTCCAAGGCCTCACCTAACAATCTTTGTCTACTGAAATGGTCTACCATTCTCCCTACTACTCTTTCATTCTAGGAAGATGGAGAGGAAGCGGAAATGGTCTTTCTCTTCTAAGGACCTTACTCTTGTTTTTCCTTAGGTCCACAATGAGACCAAATGAAAGTGCGTTTCACCATGGGAACTATTGAGCAACATCCACTGCTGCTAGCACTGGGACTGTGCCTATATCAAACTGTTAGTCCTGAGTGATGCTGTTCCAGAAGGAAGAACCAGGTGCTGAGACCAAACCCTACTGATCCCTTCAAATGGCTAGACGGAAGCCATCAGAAACACTCCACTTGTTGTCCTGAGATCCATTGTCTTAGTTAGGGTTTTACTGCTGTGAACAAACACCATGACCAATTTTATTAAGGACAACATTTAATTGGGGCTGGCTTACAGGTTCAGAGGTTCAGTCCAGTATCATCAAGGTGAGAGCATGGCAGCATCCAGGCAGGCATGGCTCAGGTCGGGCTGAGAGTTCAACATCTTGTTCCAAAGGCAAGCAGGAGAAGACTGGCTTTCAGGCAAGTAGAATGAGGTTCTTAAAGCCCATACCCACTGTGGGGCAGTGGGCTGTGCAGGCAATCTATTCCAGGTGGAGCAAAAGTTCTGGAACTCCAGAGACCTGGTGGGTCGTAGTTTCTGCCTGCATGGGATGGAAGGTGTTCAACCATGCCTTCAGGGGCCTGGCTCCTGTTGCAGTTACAGCACCCACAGTCCCCCGCAGGAGAGGTGTGTGATATTTGTCATGTATAGGCAGCACAAAGCCTCCCCACATACAAGTAAGTTTTCCCCAAGCTCTCAGTCCAAACCAATGAGAAGAACCTGCTGTCGAACCCTGAATCATCCCCAAAACTATATATAAGTCCTATCCAGGGAATTAAAGGCACTCGAGAACTATTCTGTCATCTGAGCCTTTTGTTCTAAGAGCTGTAACACTTGGGAAGAGGTCTGCTCTCCCGGAACACAGCCTGAAGTTGTATCACGCTCCTCACTGGCTAGACGGCCTCTCATCGGCCCAGCCCGACCTGACTCAGTGCAGGGCAGCACAGAGTAACCGAGTGACTTGGACGGCATGGCAGAAATGGAGGTGGAACCAACTGCAACAGCAGAAGCAGCAGCGGAAGCTACTTCTCCTCCCTTTCCCCACTTGCTTCCCTTCGCTGGAACTCTCTCTTGCACCAGGCAGGGGCCAGAGATCCCCATGGAAAGCCTCTGGTACACAAGCCTACAACCCACAGTGACACTCTTCCTCCAAGACCACACCTTCAAATAGTGACACTCCCTGGGCCAAGCATGTTTAAACGACTACACCCATTGTAAATCCTGTGGGCTATTTAACCATACATCATTATCCCATCCTCACCTTTCAGAGATTCAGTACAGGGCAGAGTTCATGCACCCAGATGAGTATCTTAGCATACTTCACCAGGATCGATATTTGTCCAAGAATTTGGTGTAGCCAAGCAACTGCTGCTCTGAGTAGGAGGTGAGCAGTATCATGAATGAGATGACGGTAATATATTTATGTGAATATATCAGTGGAAAATCTGGCATAACCGAGGAGTGGGAAACTAGCACTGTGTCCTGGCCTTTGTGGGTCTAGAGCTAAGTTCACAGGCACACATTGGGATCCTCTGTAAGTAAAGAGTGAAGGGGAATGAACACTGAGAAGTCTGAGCAACAGTGGTGAGGCTCCTCCGTGCAGGTAACAAACACGTTCTGTCTTTCCCATCCAAGGAGCTCCTGCTGATGCCATGGACCTTGTCTGACAATGGTAAGGTCATGCAAGCACCTGTCCTAAAGATACAAAGTTCTTCCATTCAGCGGCACTTAGAACAATGATCAGAAATTATGACCTCTTGCCATAATTTATATGACAAATGGGATGGGGAATTCTTTTGTATCAGAGATCAGGGGTCTCCTGGGTAGTTGTGGGTCTCTGTTGGCCTTGTGCAACAGCTTGAAGAGCCCAGTTCTGATGTTCACTAGGATTACCATAATGTTGCCCTCAGACATGCTTAAAAACAACCAAAACTGTGGCCAGAGAGCTCAATGTACATAGCAGAGGGGACATTATTGACTTGTGTTGCAGGATATTTGATCATACTGTGAAACCCAAGATTGTGTTATTTACTTTTTTTAATTGGCTATTTTATTTATTTACATTTATTTATCCCATGCCTCCTCCCCCTGCTTCTATGAGGGTGCTTCCTTACCCACCCACAAATTCCTGCCTCCCCGCCCTGCCACTTCCCTACACTGGGACATCAAGTCTTCACAGGGCTAAGGGCCTGTCCTCCCACTGATGTCTGACAAGCCATCCTCTGCTACATATGCAGCTGAAGCCGTGGGTCCCTCCATGTGTACTCCTTGGTTGGTGGTTTAGTCCCTGGGAGCTCTGGGGAGTCTGGTTGGTTGATACTGTTACTCTTTCTATGGGTTGCAAATCCCTTCAAGTCATTCAGTCCTTTCTCTGACTCCTCTATTTGGGGACCTTGTGCTCAGTCCAATGGTTGCCTGCAAGCATCTGCCTCTGTATTTTTCAGGTTCTGGCAGAGCCTCTAGGAGACAGCTCTATTAGACTCTTGTCAGCAAGCACTTCTTGGCATCCACAATAGTGTCTGTGTTTGGTAATTGTATATGGCATGGGTCCCCAAGTTGTGTTATTTACTAAAAATGCCTTAATGTGGTATGGCTCAGCACACACTGGAACACACCTATAACTGAAGAGCTAAATCAAGTCAACCTCAGGTCAAGAGACAAGGCAAGTAACTAGCTGAGAAAGAGTGAATATAAATAAACAGAAGGAAGAGTCTGTCTTTAAGCGTCTTTAAGACAGGCTAGAAAAGGAGAAAGGAGGTGTTCCTTCAGAAGTTTGTGGGAAGGCAGCTGGACGCTTTCTCTCCCTGTCTGAGTTAGCAGATTTTTCATTCCAGCCTCTGGCTCCTGCATCTTTGTTGGTAAATTTGAATTGCTGGGACTTTTGTTTTTTAAAACAACATTTTGGTTTTCCAACTTTCAGTAAGACCCCATGAGCGGAGAAATCACTCCTGCTGCAGACAAACTGAGAAGCCATCAGATTTGGTAAGTCACTTGGGAAGTCCTCAAGGAGAGAGTCAAGGATGGGAAGCCTCATATTAGAAGGTTGAACACCCTGTATAGTGCTACTCTAGATGGTTTGAAACTAGAAGCAGATAATGAAAAGCTAAATAACTTTACTGTAATTGGCTCAATACTGATTATGATTATTTGTGTATTTCATATTTATTCTTGTTAGCCACGTGGTTTTCGGTACCCACTGAAAGAAAAAGCAGATTGATAAGATAAAAGCCCTAGAAGCCTACCATGCTAACACAAAATGAAACTGAAAGGGGTGGCCCAAGGTTGTTAAAAAAGACCAACTTTATTTTATCCAATTACTACACAAGCCATACCAGTACTCCCAAGGTGTGGAGAAATTAAATGGAATCCTATAGACATATTAGATTTTAGGACACTTAAGGACATGGTCATTTCCTGTGGTATGCATCCATCCTATGTGATAAATATAGTAAATCCACAGACTACTCAGAACAGAATTATATTTGAAGCCTGAAAAAATTTGGTAGTAGCGATTATGGAAGCTGGTCTTCAGTTACAATGGTAAACATGGTACAAAAGGGAAGCTAGAGCAATAGAAAAAAGAAATCAGGCCAGAGGCATTGATATTTCCTAGCATTGCTAGATAAACATGCTGAGTTATAAAGCCAGTTTGAATTTGATGATCACTCCTTGGTACTATGTTGTCTAGCAGGTTATGTTGTTGTTCATTCTCTTTATATCCTGATCCCTGTGCCTCTCAGAGAACAGCCATGGTAGGCTTCTCTCTACAAGCATAACATTAATAGTTTCAAGTATTGATGTTTGCCCATGGGATGGATGTCTAGTTATACCAGTTATTACATGGCAAATCCTGCAGTCTCTGCTTCATACCCCATCCCTACATTTCTTGGGATCAGAATAAATTTTGGATTGAAACTTTCATGTGTGTTCATGCCTGGCTATAAGAGGTAGCCTCTTCAGGTTCCACTGCCGTGAGTCCCAGCTGAGTTCATTCCCATTGATTTTTGGGAATCTCCTTTATTTCAGGTCGCTGGCAAGTCCTGGAGATGCCCTTCATCCCTTCATGCCCACCAGCTACAAATTTTCATTCATACTCATGGCCGTCTTGCCATCTCCCCTGTCTCTCTCTATACCTAATTCTGAACCCCCCATTCCCTTCACCATCAACTCTCTCACCTAGTTCCCTACCTCCACCAGTCTCATTCCAATATTTTATTCCCCCTTCTAAGTGAGATTCAAGAATCCTTGCTTAGGTCTTCCTTCTTGTATAGCTTCCTTAGGTCTGTGGAATGTATTGTTGGTATCTTGTACTTCAGAGCTAATATCCACTTATAAATGAGTATGTACTATGCATGTCATTTTGGGTTTGAGTTACTTCACTCAGGATAATATTCTCAATTTTCATCTATTCACCTGCAAAAATCCATGATATCTTTGTTTTTAATAGTTGTATAGTATTCCATTATGTAGATGTACTATTTTTTTTTTAATCCATTCTTCAGCTGAGGGATATCTAGGTTGTTCCTCTTTCTGGATACTACAAAACAAAAACAAAAACAAAAACAAAAAAGCAGGTGCTATGAACATAATTGAGCAGTCACCCTTAACTGTATAATGGAGCATCTTTTGAGTATATGACCAGGAAGGAGTGGTATAGCTGCATCTTAAGGTACAACTATTCTCAGTTTTCTGAGAAACCACAAAATTGATTTCTGAAGGGTTTGTACAAGTTTGCACTCCTATCAACAGAATGTGCTATCACTTGGGTTTTGGATCTTAGCCATTCTGTCCAGTGTAAGATGGGATTTCAGAGTTCTTTGGATTTGAATATTGCTGATGAGTAGGGACTTTGATCATTTCTTTAAATGCTTCTCTGTCATTTGAGATATGTTGATAATTCTCTGATTAGCTCTGTACTGCATTTTTAACTGGATTATTTGGGTTGTTGGTGTCTAAAGTCTTGAGTTCATTATAAATTTTATATACTAGCTCTTTGTCAGATGGAGGTTTGGTAAAGATCCTTTACCAATATGTAATCAGCTGTTTTGGACTAATGATGATGTCCTTTGCTTTACAGAATATTTTCAGTTTCACAAGGTCTCATTTATCAATTGTTGATCTTTGAGTCTGAACCATTGGTGTTCTGTTCCAGAAGTTGCCTCTTATACCAACGACTTCAAGGTAGTCTGTTCTATTAGATTTAGTGTATCCTGTTTTGTTTTGTTGTCTTTGCCACTTGGATATGAGTTTTGTTCAGGGTGATAAGTATGGATCTATTTACATTCTACATTCAGACATCCAGATAGACCAGTACCATGGTTGAAGATACTTTCAATTTATCCATTGTATAGTTTTTGATTTTTAATAAAATTCATGAAAGTTCCATAGGTGTGTAGGCTTACTTCAGGGCATTCCGTTTGATTCCATTGATCAACCAGTCTGTTTTTATGCTTATACCATGTGGTGTTTATTACAGTTGCTCTGTTGTACATCTTGAGATCAGGGATGGTGATACTTCCAGAAGGTATTTTATTGTCAAGATTGTTTTAGGTATTCCGAGTTTTTTATTTTTCCACACAAAGTTAAGAATAGCTCTGTCAAGGGTTGAAAACAAATTTTGATGGGAATTACATTGAATCTGTCAATTACTTTTGGTAATTTGGCAATTTTCACTATGTTAATCCTACCTTTTCATGAACATGGGAGAACTTTCCATTTTCTGATATCTTCCCCATTTTCTTCTTCAGCGATGTGTTATTCTTGTCATAAAGGTATTTTACTTGCTTGGTTAGAGTTATACAACATTATTTTATATTAGTCATGGCCATTGTAAGGGTATCCTTTCCCTAGTGTCTTTCTTGGCTCATTTATCATAGGTATAATGGAGGGTTACTCGTTTCTTTGATTTAAAGAGAAATACAGTTACTTTGCTGAAGGCGTTTATCAGCTGTAGGACTTCTGTGGTAAAATTTCATGGAAAGGAATACTTCCACTTCACCCTTTCCCATTTGTAATCCCTTGATCTTTTAGATTATTGATCTAGTTTGAACTTCAAGTAAGTACTCTATTCAATATATAGAAAGAGAGTGGGTAGCTTTGTATTGCCCCTGGTTTTAATGGAGTTGCTTTAAATTTCTCTCCATTTAGTTATATGTTGTCTCTGGGTTTGCTATATACTGCTTTTATTATGTTTAGGTATGTGTGCTTTGTATCCCTGATCTGTTTAAGACTTTTAACACGAAGGGGAGTTGGATTCTGCCAAAGGCTTTTTAATCATATAATGAGATGATCCTGTGATTTTTTTCTTTCAGATTGCTTGTATGTTAGATTAAGTTGATGGATTTTTGTATCCCTGAATATCTAGGATAAAATATACTTGATCATGTTGGTTGATGTTTTTGATGTGTTCCTAGATTCAATTTGTGAGTATTTTACTGAGTATTTTTGCATCAATGTTCATAAGAGAAACTGGTCTGAAATTCTCTTGAATTCAGACCTTATTGAATCTTTTGTGTGGTTTAGGTATCATATTAACTGTGGCATCATAGAATGGGTTGGACAATGTTCTTTCTGTTTCTTTTCTGTGGCATAGTTTGGTGAGTATTGGTATTAACTTTCCTTTAAGTCTGGTAAAATTTGGCACTTAAACCATCTAGCTATTCTTTTTGGTTGGGAGACTTTTTTGCTTCTATTTCCTTATGGGTTATAAAACAATTTTGATAATTTATCTGATCTTGATTTTACTTTAGTAAGTAGCATCTTGTATTGAAAGTCATCCAGTTTCTTAATATTTTCCAATTTTGTGAAGTTTAGGCTTTTGAAATAAGGCGTAATGATTCTTTGAACTTCTCCATTGTCTATGGGGGAAGTTATGCCTCCTTTGCATTTTTGGTTTTGTTTATTTGGACAATATCTCTTTGGTTCTTCGGTTAGTTTGGCTAAGGGTTTGTATATCTTGTTGATTTTCTCAAAGAATCAGCTCTTTGTTTTATTGATTCTTTTTATTGTTTTCTTTGTTTCTTCTAATTGATTGATTTAAGCCCTGTTTTGTTTTTTTTCCTCCTTTTACAACTTTTTAGTGTGCTTATTCCTCCTCCTTTTTTTCTTCAAAACTGTCAGAGATACTTTTAAATAGCTGGTTTGAGAACTTTCTAATTTCTTTATTGAGGCACTTAGTGCTATGAACGTTCCTCTTATCACTGCTTTCATTATGTTCCAAAAAATGGGTATGTTGTGCTTTCATTTTCATTGAATTCTAGAGACTCTATAATTTCTTTCTTTATTTCCTTGACCCAGAGATCATTGAGTAAAGGGATGTTTAGTTTCCATGAATGTGTACACTTTCTGTTGTTTCTGCTGTTGCTGAAGTCCAGCTTTTATCCATGCTGGTCTGATAAGATACAAGTCATTATTTCAAATTTCTTCTATTTGTTGTGAATTGTTTTGTGACTGACTATATGGTCAGTTTTGCAGAAGGAACCATGAGATGCTGAGAAGAAGATATATTCTATTTTGTTTTGCTGAAATGTTCTGTAGATATTTATTAGACCCATTTGATTCATAAGGTAGGTTGGTTTATTATTTATTTGTTTAGTTTTTGTCTGGATAACCTGTTGAATGGTGAGATTGGGGTGCTGAATTCTCCCACTATTAATGTGTAGGGTTTGATAATGTAATTTAAGCTTCAGCAGTGGTTTTTTGTTTTTTGTTTTTTTGTTTTTTTAAAGTATGTCCTCTTGTGTTTGGAGCATAGATGTTCAGGATTGAGATATCATTTTGGTAGTTTTTTCCTCTTTTGATTAATTATGGTTGAAAGTCTATTTTGTTAGATTTTAGACTGGCTACTCCAACACATATCTTTGGTCTGTTTGCTTGGAAAATTTTCTTCCAACACTTGACTCTGAGGGGAGTTGAGTCTTTTTATGTTGAGAAATATTGTCAGTGATTGTTAATTTCCTTATTTTGATGTGGATGGAATAAGTGTGTGTATGTGTGTATGTGTATGTGTGTGCATGTGTGTGTGTGTGTGCATGTGTGCATGTGCACGCACATACACACACTTCCCTTCCTTTTGCTAGCATACAATTAGTTATTTCCTATGTTTTCTTGGATATAGTTATTTCCTATTATTTTCTTGGGTATAGTAGTCTTTGCATCTTTTATCTTCAGAGGTTAACTTATATTTCCAGGTTTTAGAGTCTCTGTTGAGAATTTGTATGTAATTTTGATAGATCTGCCTTTGTGTATTTATTACCTGACATTTTTCTCTTGCTGCTTTTAATATTCTTTCTTTGTTGTGTTGATTTTGTGTTTTGATTTTCATGTGGCTGGAGGATTTTCTTTTCAGGTCCAGTCTAACTGGTGTTTTATAAGCCTCTTGCATATTTATAGGCATCTCTTTCTTCAGGTTGGGAAAGTTTCTTCCATGATTTTGTCATGAACATTTTCTGTTTCTTGGTGCTGGGACTCTGCATCTTCTTCTATTCCTATTATTAGAAGAGAGTTATCATAGGCTCCTGTTTTTGACCATTCCCTCAATTTCTGCTCCATCTTTATACTTATACAGCCTGTGGGAATAAAAACTATGGGTCAATGGCTTTGTGACTGGTCCCTATTCTTCCAGATTTCCTGGACATTTTGTGTCAAGAATTTTTTTTTTAGATTTTACATTTTCATTGACTGATGTATCAGTTTCTTCTATTGTATCTTCTACACCTGAGATTCTTTCTTCCATCTCTTGTATCCCACTATTGATGTTTGCATCTGTTGTTCCTGTTTTATTTCCTAGGTTTTCCATCTCCAGGATTCTCTCATTTTGTGTTTTCTTTGTTACTTCTATTTCCATTTTGAGGTCTTGAACATTTTTATTGCCTTCACCTTATATTTTGCTACATCTTTGAGATCTGAATATAGTGTGAGTCTCTGTATCTATTTCCATCAGCTGCTGAGTGAAGCCTCTTAGAAGAGAGTTATCATAGGCTCCTGTCTCAAAATATAGCCGAATGTCATTAATAGTGTCAGGGGTGGGCTCTCTCCTATAGGTTTAAAGGTGGGCCAGTCAGTTTTTGACCATTCCCTCAATTTGTGCTCCATCTTTATACCTATACAGCCTGTGGGAATAAAAACTGTGGGTCAATGGCTTTGTGACTGGATTGGTGTCCCTATTCTTCAACTGGAAAACTTCTCTGGTTACAGGAGATGGCTATTTAAGTTTCCATATCCTCCGTGGCTAGGAATCTTATGTAGGACCCTACATAAAACCCTCATCAACCCGTGGGAGTTTTCCAGTGTTCTAGGTTTCCAGCTTGTCCTAGAGATATACCATCACTGATTCTCACTCTCTCTAGCCCACACTTGGTCCGTCTTGTTCCTCTACCACTCCATCTCCCACATAGTTCCCTCTCTACATCCACCCCAGAAGACTCTTTTATGTCCTCTTATCAGTGAGATTCAAGCATCTTCCCTGGAATCCTCCTTGCTACATAGCTTCCTTGGGTCTGTGTGTTGTAACATGATTATCCTGTACTTTAAGATTAATCTTGACGTATAAGTGAATATACACCATGTTTGTCTTCTGGGTCTGGGTTACTTCACTCAGGATGATCTTTTCTGGTTTTACCCATTTGCCTTCAAGTTTCCTGATATTGTTGTTATTAATAGCTGAGTAATTTTCCAGTGTGTAAACATACCATGCTTTTTTTTTTTGAAGATTTATTTATTATTACATATAAGTACACTGTAGCTGTCTTCAGACACACCAGAAGAGGGCATCAGATCTCATTACAGATGATTGTGAGCCACCATGTGGTTGCTGGGATTTGAACTCAGGACCTTCAGAAGAACAGTCAGTGCTCTCAACCACTGAGCCATCTCTTCAGCCCCATACCACGCTTTCTTTTATCTATTTTTTGGTTGAGAGGTATCTAAGTTATTTTTAGTTTCTTTCTATTATGAATGAAGCTGCTATAAACATAGTTGAGCAAGTGACCTTTGATATGATGGAGCATCTTTTGGATATATGCCCAGGAATGTTATAGCTAGGTCTTGAGGTGGAAAGATTCCCAATTTTCTGAGAAGCCTTGAAATTGATTTCCAGAGTGGTTGTATAAGCTTGCACTCCAATAAAAAATTAAGGAGTAGTCCCCTTGTTCCACATCCTCACCCAGATGTGCTGTCCCTTGAGATCTTTATTTTAGATATTCTGTAAGATGGAATCTCAGAGTTGCTTTGATTTTCATTTCACTGATAATTAAGAATGTTGAATATTTCTTTAAGTTTTTTTAAATTAGAGAGTCCATTGTCTTTAAATTGTTGAAAAAAATAGATTCAAGAAGATATTAGAAGATGAAACAATCTCCCATGCTCATAGATTGGTAGGACTAAACATAGTAAAAATGGGTATCTTAACAAAACCAATCTACAGATTTAATGTAATTACCATCAAAATTTCAACATAATTCTTTATAGAACTTGAAAGAGCAATTGTCTTCATCTGGAAAAATAAAAAAATTCAGGATAGCTGAAATAGTCCTGTACAATAAAAGAATTTTTGGATGTATCAAAATTGCTTATCTCAAGCTATACCACAAAACAACAATAATAAAAACCACATGGTATTGGCATGGAAACAGACAGGTTAATCAATGGAATCGAGTTGAAGAACCTGAAGTAAACCCACATGCTTATTGACACTTGATTTTTGACACTGAAGGGAAAACCATGCAATAGAAAAAAGGAAGCAACTCCAATGAATGTTGCTGGTCTAACTGAATATAGGCTTGTAGAAGAATGCAAACAGATTCATATTAATCACGCCACATAAAACTCAAGTCCAAGTGGATCAAAGACCTTGACATAAAAATAGATATATCAAATCTGATAGAAGAGAAAGTGTGAAATAGCCTTGAACACTTTGGCACAGGAGACAACTTCTAGATCAGAACACCAAGAGCTTAGGCACTAAGATCAACAATGAATAAATGGTACATCATGAAACTGACAAGATTTTATAAGGCAAAGGACATCATCAATAGGACAAAACAGCGGCCTCCAAAGTAGTAAAAGGTCTAGACCAACCCTACATAGACAGAGGGCTGATATCCAAAATATATAAAGAACTCAAGAAAGTAGACATCAACAAACCCCAAATCCTAATTAAAAAATGCTGTCCAGAATTATCAATTGAAAAAAAATAAAGAATTTTATACTCAGAGAAATCTATTGACTTTCCATCCACTTTTCACCTCATCTAACAACAAGCTTTTGCCATAATTTGTCAAAAATAACTCTGGTTTTTTTTGTTTTATTTTTGTTTTTGTTTTTGTTTTTTTGGCCTAGTGCAAGTCCTTTTGCCATCACTTAACCAGTAGTGTGTCAATTTTCATATCAGGGATTCCACTGACAGGCTTAAAATCTGAAAATAATTGAACTCTTATACAAGTCCAGTACTATATACAGAAAACATTCTATACTCTTGAAGTAGAGCAAGCATAACTTGTTGTCTATCTCCAAATAATTCATGATTCCTGCTCTAATTTATTTATTTATTTTTTGTTTTATGCAGTGCTGCACCTTGAACCCCAGGGCATGCTATGTAAACATTCTACCATGACATACATTCTTAGTCTCAATCTAATTTCTTGATCTTTTCATATGTCCTTAATCATCACATGTTGGCCCATCCTGTCTGTTCCTCCTAAAATCACCCTTAATGTCTCTGTGTCTCTGTCAAGGAGATTGTCCTTACTTTTCTCTTCATGGTCACATTAGAATTCACACATACATTGAAGCACTTGTCTTGATTAGATATATAAAAACTACTTCTTGCTATATATTCTACATAGAAAACCATTCTTTTAAAGTGGATTATGTTGATGATCACATTTCTGTTTGGTATCATATCTATCTCCATAACACAGATAACTTATTATAAGATTTAGGATAGTGTTTTCTTCTAAATTGTTGGGTCTCTCTGCACTTACTTGCTGTGTAATACATTGGATACACTCAAAGCCTTTATTCGCAGAATTAGTACTCTTGTGGAAAGAATATTGCTAGACCTCTGACAGAATTTGTTGGTAATTCTAATGAGAAATCACTATGAAAACAGCAATGCTTCTTTCTACAGTAACTTTTGTCTTTCATGTTCCTTAAAAATTGGGTCTGTATTTGGATAAGGTATATTTTTATAAAATTACCTTGACTATATTTAAGTGTATACACAATAGACTTAATGTGGTAGTTGTGTGATAATCAAGTTGTAATTACATATTTGGGATTGCTTGGGGCTTGTGTTTACAAGCACACTATTCAAAGCTGCTTGATGATACTGTTTGAGATCACAAACAATTAGGAGATCAGAGCTGTGGCTTTGACTGGAAGGAGAAAATTTCAAATTAATTCAGTAAGCAATTGTGCAAATCAATTCCCTGGAGAAAGAAATGCTCAAGAACACAAATCAGTTATCAGAACAGCTTTGCTGTGAAGCACATCATGAGGGTATTTACACAACTTACTTATACAAACAAATATAGTATCATCTTTATGAGCAGCCTAAGTCTGTTTGCTATTGAATCCTGTTAAGAACATTGTGCTTTAGTACTCCGTGATAGATATCTTAGCTTCATAATTACTGAATTTTTAGGATGAGTATTTCCTTTAGTACTTATGTGTCTGACATGGAGTGATCTTTCTGATTAAAAATTTATCAGGTCCTATGCAATATTAAGTGACTCATTAGGTAAACATTAAATATTTTTATTGGAAATGTCATCCTCATTGTGGTGTGGTGTGTGTGTGTGTGTGTGTGTGTGTGTGTGTGTGTGTGTGTGATCCAGTGAACATGGATGAGCTGAAGTTTTGAGTTGTTTGAAAATGGTTTTGATTTTCTTGCTCACAATCAGTGATACGCCTAGATTAATTTTTTTGGACTTGGGTTGTCTAAAAGCCTACATACTCAGAGTAAACACATGTCCTGGTTTATTTGCTCACAGCTTTCCTTAAACTGTAGGGATATTAGATCGTCATTTCTCTGTAGTCCCTAATGATTCAGATACAGTACTTCATTGTTATGTTTAGCTATTCATTTATTTTATGAGACACAGAAGCAAGAAGAATATATCTACCTAGGTTTTCTAGAGCAAAAAGCAATCACTAGGTAAAAAATGTAAATTTTATGATGCCTTGATAATATTTTCACAAGGATGTTTTATTTTTTATTCTATTCTTAAATTGAAATTGAATGTATTTTCTGTGTTCAAAATGATATTGAGGATTTCTTAATATATTTGGTAAGAATTTGAAACTTGGAACTTTACAAGCATATGTGCAAATAATTTGCATATAGATCTGCCAAACCTCCACCCAAAAATAGGTAAGCAAAATGAAGAATAAGCAAACAATTAATATATATATATATACACACACACACACATATATACAAACATGGTAAATGTGATTTTTTTAAGTAAAGATAAATGCAAAGAAGGGTGTCATGGAAAGATTTTTACCAAACTCTGTTTATAAGGGCATAGATTGTAGTTAAACATCCTATAAAGAAATTGGGAATTATGTAGTAAAAATTGATCAGTGATAAGCACATTCAAAAGCATTCACAGAACTTATTAAGCAGTACTTAACTGTGGGCTTTAGGGCCTGGTTATTCTCTGATCTGAGTAACCTATTACTGTGGGAATAATGGCTTTTCGAACTGTGCCATTCTCTGAAAGAGGCTAATTGACAGCAGTTTTGACTTTATTTTGATGATGAAGAATGAGCCTTTTCTGAATAGATATGTGAACAGCTGTGGTGGTTTGAATGAGAATGACCCCAACAGGCTCATATATTTGACTCTACTTGGTTCTTCACTGGTGAAATTATTTTGCGAAGGGTTAGGAGATATGGCCTTGTTAGAGGAGATGTATCACTGAGGGTAGACTTTGAAGTTTTAAAAGCGCATGCCAAACCCAGGTTTTCTCTTTCTGCCTCCCACTGGAGGATCTTATATAAGCTCTTAGCTACTGCTCTAGTGCTATGTCTGCTTGCCTGCTGTTATTCTCCTTAACATGATGGTCATAGACTCATCTTCTAAACAACCAATAAAATTATTTTTTTTATAAACCTTGGTGCCGTTTCACAGTAATAGAAAAGTAACTGAGACAATAACAGTAACTCTCTGGCACCGCTTAGTAAGCTGCAATGAATTATTTATTCCTGAAAGTAGAAAGAACACCACCCGATGAAGTTACTGGTATGAACTAGAAATGCGGACTCATATCAATATGTTAAAAATTATATCAGGTAAAACAGGCCTGATGAATTATTGGGTAAAGTAGATCAAGAAAGAATATGACTTCCTCATCTGGTACTTATAAAGAAAACATTTAAGACTGTGATGACAGCCGGGCGGTGGTGGCACATGCCTTTAATCCTAGCACTTGGGAGGCAGAGGGAGGTGGGTTTCTGAGTTCGAGGCCAGCCTGGTCTACAGAGTGAGTTCCAGGACAGCCAGGCTATGCAGAGAAACCCTGTCTCAAAAAAAAAAAAAAAAAAAAAAAAAAGACTGTGATGAGTAAAGTTTTCTATCAACATGTCACCAGAGCACCCAGTATATACTTAAGTGAACAAGTAGCAAACTCTTGACCGTCCCAGGGACTTCAGCTTGATTTGGTCCCTGCTTTTGATATGGTTTACTAGAATTACTTTCTTCACAACCAGGTATTTGTATATGCGGACCTGATTGACATCTGAACATGGTCCTGCCCATATGCAGGACTCACTTCTATAGCTGAAGTCTGATTTTATAGTTAGACCTCACAACAACTTCTATAGAGGAACTTTAATCAGCAACATGGCTGCTCTGGCAAGAGATCATATCCAAGGACCTTCTAGGTCTATGTGATTCGGCTGGAATGTAGACACACCCTGGATTACAATATGATCTAGATGGAATACAGATATACCCTCAGTAAGCATCTTTAACCCTAAACAATGTAGTCAAAGTTAGTGTATAGAAAGAAGCATCCATATTGTAAAGTGATGTCTAGTTGGAGGGCAGGTCAGTGAGTGCAGTTCAGTAGAGTTCAGGCAAGTCAATTGAGTTTGGTTGAGTTCAGGTCAGAGAGTTTTTTTCCAAGCACAACCATTCATTCAGAAGATGAGAGAAGCCAGTTTGAATCAGTCAGCTGAAGAGATTTGAACCAGAGCAGCTGAGATGTACCAGCCAACCAGAGTTCATAAAGATCTAGAAAGGGTGAGCTTATTCAGCAGTAGGTCTCTGATATGACAATCACATCAAGTGAATAAGTTACTTTTAAAATCTACCTTATGGGTGTCCAGAGACCCCTGTCCATCCAGTTCACCCCATTTCCATGCACATTTGCATTTCTATCAGTTTGCTGGCTAATTTTATGTCAACTTGTCACAAGCTAGTTATCTAAAAGGATGGAAACTCAATTGAGAAAATGCTTCTGTAAGATACAGTTTTAGGGCATTTTCTTTATTATTGACAGATGGGATAGTGCCTGGCCCATCATGGAATGGGCCATCTCTGAACTGAGTAGCCCTAGGTTCTAAAGGAAAGCAGGCTGAACAAGCCATTTAAAGCAAGCCAGTAGGCAGTACTCATCAGTGGTCTGCACATTGTCTTTCACCAGAAGGTTCCTGCCCTGCTTGAGTTCCTGCCTTCAGTACTTTTTGATGGTAAACTGTCATATGGTCTGTGAATAAAATAAACTCTTTCTTCCCAGCTTGTATATAGTCATGGTGTTTCATCACAGCAACTGTAGCATTGACTAAGATAGGTTTCCTGGTTTTGTCTCTTTCAAGTCTCTTTGAAACGCTTTGCCTCTTTAATCCCATGTAGGTATTTTGTGACTTACATAGATAAATTTACTATATGATATGTAATCTATGGTAACTTATAATAGTAATTAATACTGAAATGAAAGTAACTATTTGCCTTAGGAAGTACTATCAAAAATATTGAAATGTATGGTAAATTGCTGTTAATGAAACTGCATTATCTTGTCAATTTTTTGTTTTTCAATAAATTAAGACATTTTGCTTGTCTGTGTCTGAATATGCTATTCAGACATAGCATATTTATGACAGGAAAATATATTTAAAGACACCAAAACATGTAATACTCTACAATAGCCTTGCCATCATTATATATTTTCAAGATAACTTAAAATGAGAAATTTTTATCACTTAAAATTAAGTTAAAATATATTCAATTACTTAAAATATATGCTATTTCAATTGCCAGAATAATTTTTTCTTTTAGGACTGGTTTAGGACATTAATGACAAAATTAAACAGAAAAAAATAATGTTACGAATTAGAAAGACAATGTGAGAGAGACAATGATAATGGAAAAAAAAGTGTCAAGAAGTGGAGGATAGAGTTACATGGGTTTTACCTAGGGCCCCGATGAATTGCTCAGAGGCATGTTCCTGTAATACAATAATTAGACTACTGATACAATAGACTTTGGGGGCAAATGATAGAGAAAGTAAACCTCTTTCCTCCTCCCAGAAAAACAAACAAGTAAGAAAATGAATATACAGGCAACTGATTGGAGACTGATCCTGGGCAGAGCAAGCACAAAAAAAGGGATTCTGTGGTTTTGATGGTTGAGAGCCATGCTTCAGTGTCTTCTCCTGGGCAGGCTAAACTGTTGGGAGATGTGTTGTCAGTCAGTGGTAACCACCCCTGCTTCTGGACAGAAACAAACCGTTTACTTCCCTATATGTATGAAAATACGGCTAGAGATATCGGAAGTGTATGATGTCAGAAGTAACAGAGGAAGGCATTGGCATCTTTTCACAAAGAAAATGACATTATTAAATGTATGTATCTATTAACTTTCCTTTTTTCCTGCCTTTCTCCATTTTGCTATATTAGTGAATGTAATATATACATGATAAAAATAAAAATATACAACCACATTCAATTAATAAGAGGCATTTCTGTTTTGTCTTACACTGTGAGTGCCTTTTCCTCTTCACCATCTTTGAATTTGTTCATATGTCTCGTAACTAGATGCACACACACAGGTGCCATTTTACTACTCTCTTTCTTCCTTATTTCTTCCTTCTTCCTCAAACAGACATTTCTTTGATGAAACGCGTACCACAGATAATATATTAAGAATTATTTAAATTTTAGTTGGTACATTTTAGACATCATTCAAACTCAATATTCAACAAAAATGCACATTATTCTTGTAGATTTATACTGTAGGCTCAAGGCACTTTAGGTATAATGACTACGTAATGATGAATTTAATGTTGGGGCCAAAGCAGAGAGGTGCACTGCTAATTGAAGTACACAGGTAAATTCTTCATACCTTCCTAGACCTTTAAATTGTTCTTTTCTAAATAAATGAGGAAAGAGGTTAAATACATCACTTCTCACAATCTGTATAAGCATGAACTTATTATAATCAAACCCATCCCCAGTTTTATGGTGTTATATTAAAAGAGTTTACGTTAAGTATTGGTATATAAATGGTGAATATTAAAATCAAATTTTAAGGTTGAAATGTATCGAAATTACATGTTAAAAATGAGAAACTTTTGTACTTTAGATTTTTATTTCTAAAAGGAAACCAAGCCTTCATACTTCATAAACATTTAATGTAATTTTCTGAATTGCTACAAATACAACTCTATTTCTGTGTATTCATTTTGTCTCTGGACAATGTCATGAAACTTCATGATTTCTTGCAGATACAATCTCTTCTTCTAATTCCCACTATATCTCCAAATGTTGTCCTTTTCAATCTTCTGTTCTCCCTCCTTCCAGTGCCTCTTCAGAGCTCCCCAAGGCAGGGCTGGATGGCCTCTCAGTGGTCTCACTGCTGCATCAAACAGCCACTCCATTTGTCAGGAGCCCTCTTCATATGATTTCCACATGTCTTGAAGATTTTCTTTAAATACAAGGGATTGGTTAATTCAATTTCCATAAACTTAACCTAAGCTTTTTGTTCAATACGATAATAATTTAATCTAACCTGGTTGTCATAAGTAGCAGACACTCATTTAATCATTTTTCCTTTTTTGCTGAGTTCTATTCATCTTGACTAGTTAAAATAGTGCCTACTCTACTTAGCAAAGCAGTCTACTAGGATTTTATTTTTCATATCTCATAAGTATTTAGACATTAATTTTATTATTCACAAAAGTCTGTTTTGTTACATTTCAGTTTTATTTATAATTACATAGATATGTGTGCTTTAAATAAGCCAACCCTCCCCATGACCATATGTTGCTTCTCTAATGATAAAATAGTTCATAAAATATACTTAAACATCTCATAGATAGGATTATATGTAGCCTTGCATGTAAGAACCATTATGCTGAAATGCCAATATCTTAAAAGTAAAGACAGAATGAAATGGATTTTATTGAGTATATTCATTGAGGTACTTAAAACCTTTTATTCTGTGATATAAAAATGTGGACTAACAATGTTCTATCTTTCTGTTATTTAAAAGCTTTGTATTATACATAACTAATGATGAAAATTAAATCAACATGTACTATTATCTTAAATTACTTCATTTTTTAGTTTTACTAAGGAGACTACTTTAAATCTTATGAAAAATTATATTGTATTTAATTATTTTGTTTCCAGATATTGTTTAAATAACAGCCATTAGACCTACAGTTCTCAAGGTATTTCATTAAAAACACACTATTATCTAGAGGTAGACATAAATAAATGACTTCAGATATTCAGAAAAAATGCAATTTGGCTTTTTTAGATAATTCAATATATAGTGTTTAAAAATGTAAAGAACTGTAAACTGTGAATGAATATTTAGTTTTGACAAGGAAATAATTAGATAAAACTTGGTTTTGTCCTTTTAATGCTACCCAGAGGAGGGAAAGTGATTTGCCTCTTCAAATGAACACAGTTACTAATGTTCAAAACAGGAAACTTGTAGGGCAGGATGAATCACGTGACAATTGCTTTCTCTGGCCAGATGCTGATTCTGATTATCTATTCCTGTGGAATAATTGTATGTTACTAAGTTTCAATTCCTTTGTTTTATGACTGTTAAAAAGAGTTAGCCCTGCTAGAATTGTCTCAAAGCTCATGAGAATAAATTAGCAGGAAGGCTTTGGAGGGTGATGAGATCATTATCAAATAAACATCTGACATGAACTTCAGTGGATGTGCAGTGGGATGGAAAGAAATTAATTAGGATCCAGGAAGTTAGAATTTATTTAGCTGTAATTAATTAAATAGTTAATTTTAGGGAACGGCCTCTCAACCTGTAGCTTGGGCAAGCCTCACAACATGCCCCTGCCTCAGCTTCCTGAGTGCATTGAATTTAGAAGTCAGAGTTTCTTATGTAGACTTTACTAAAAACAAAACAAACAAACAAACAATAATAAAACCAAAAACCAAACCAAAACAAACCAGCCAACCAACCAACCGACCAAAAAACAAACCGAACCTCCTCCCCCCAAAAATAAGCTCCTCAATTGTCCTTCTTTTACTTCCCTGAAAATATATATCCCTTATTGCTCATGTATGAAGCTCATATGTATGCAGTGAGATTGTCTGTGGCTGTAAGATGAAGTTTGATCAGTTTGAGACTCAAAGTAAAATGGAAAGCATGTGCATTCCACACTGAATAGAAGGCAGGTACATTCAAAACTGAATGGAAGGCATGTGCTTTCCACACTGAATGGAAGCCATGTGCTTTCCACACTGAGTGGAAGGCATGTGCCTTCTACACTGAATGGAAGGCATGTTCATTTTTCACTGATGTGTCTATGGGTCAGACTTTCATCACTGTTACAAACTTACCTGAGCAGAACAAAAGGAAAGATCTTGACTCATAGTTTTTTTGGCTCAATGTTCCAGTCTATCACAGCAGGGAAGGTTTCTGAAAGCAAAGCAATTCATGTCCTGACATCCAGATGGAGGAAAGAGGTGTCTTTCTTTTTCTTCCTTCTTTTGTGTCTAGGACTGCTGCTTATGGGATAATACATTTAGTTATTCTTTTAGTTAATCCTGAAATTATCTTCGCATGTACTTACAGGTGTTCATTTCCAACATCCCAGTCCAGGGTAAAGTAGGACTACTTACTAGGAATGTCCTTATCTTGAGAGAATTGCCAAAAGCATGTAGTTTCTTTTTGTGTCCTATGAATATTTGTATGCATGCCTGACGTCCTGGTCCCTGAGATGTGACTGTAGTTGGAGAGAACAGAAGCAGAGGTACCCGAGGTACCTCCACTATTCAGATTTGGATACCTACTGTAAAGGGAGAGAGGTTCTCACTATAACACCTTTTTAAATCTGGTTTTACTGATACTTAGAAATTAGTATTTACTGTGAATATAATGTTATATTTTATTTGGTACTTATATTAATTTCTTAATAAATTTTATGAGATGATTGATTTTTTAAATTAAAATTTACAAATCATCTTCATTTTATTTTGTTACAGGGACTCCAAAAGTGTCATAGTCTATAGTCAATTGAAAGTCTTTATTCTAGTTAGCTGGAACTATAATCAGGCATTGGTGACCCAAGTTATAGAAGCAAGCATTTAGAGCAAGGCATTTCTAAGATCAAAATCTACATCCTGTTTACTTGATTGTAATTGAAAGGAGAGATTTTTGTATGAGCAAACCGTCCAACTGAAGCAAAGATAAGCAGTTACTGGAGGGGGAGGTTTGTACAAGCAAGGCATTTAACAAAAACCAAGATAAATTAGATCTAGTATCTCGACTTCAAGTTTCTAGAATATAGTTGTGTAATTTTCTAAGTAATTTTCCATCAAAGAAGTGAAATTTGGATCAAACATAGAATGAAATACAAGATCAAGAAACCTCTGCACTATCTTGCTCTGTCAAAATTTTAATTGAAAATATTACATTTCTCTCCCACAATTTTTCTATTCAAGATCTTTCTAGATAATAATGTAGAGTTCTGAGTGGATTATTGGCATCCTGGGAAAAATAAAAATATTGTTTTAGTAATATGACATTAGTCTTGATATGGAAAATATAAGTACTTTTTTTTCCTGTCATAGTATGAAATGAATGGGAATCTGATTTAGAAAGGCAAAAGATCCCCATGTACCTGCTGAAATACTGGTTCGTATACCCTAGGGCAAAGGATTGTTCCAGGCATACATGTTTCAGAATGGAAATAGAGAATGTTTGTTAATAAGACACAAACAAGAAAAATGTCAGTAGATAGATATGTTAATGTAGAAGGGAGAAATCTCATGGAACCCACTACTGGACAAAGAACTATAGACAACCAAGAACTGCTGAGAAAGACAGACAGACAGAGAGAGAGAGAGAGAGAGAGAGAGAGAGAGAGAGAGAGAGAGAGAGAGAGAGAGAGAGAGAGAGAGAGGTCATTTCTAGGGGTGACCCCAATAATTGATTATTCAATATTAGTGGTCATTCCTGAAATCGTATATGACTTCATGCCTTCTTGGTCTCTCTCTTTTGAAAAACAAGCAAAATAATGAAATGAATAAAATAAGACAAAAAACAGAAAAGAAAAATACTAGACGGCTTGTACATATGTACATGTGTGCACATGAGTGCCAGCCATTCCAAGAACACATAACAACAACAACAACAACAGCAACAGCATCAGCAACAGCAACAGCAACAGCAACAACAACAGCAACAGCAACAGCAACAGCAACA
>JADRCD010199860.1:44125-78948 GCA_019843815.1 Montemys delectorum
GCCAGTAAATTAAAAGAAAAAATTCCCAAGCAAAGCATCATGACACAAAATATATCTCAAAAATTCCACTGAGTTATTTTGTGTTGGCTGTCTAATGCTTGGCACAGGGCTTGCCCTTAAGTGTGGTTTGTATTACCATTGAGACTCCATTAGAGAAAACTAATTTTACTTTGTGAATGGTTGTCTTTTTGAGACACCTTCTGGGTTTAGGAATGAGGGACAATGCCTAGGTCTCCTCTTAGCACTAGAATTCCAGCTGACCTGAATCTGTGCAGGCCCTGTGGCTGCTGCCAAAGACTCTGTTGTACCTAGAAGATATGGTTTCCTCCATGTCATTCATCTGCTTGGGCTTTGACAATTCTTTTGCCTCCTCTTACATATAGTACCATGGGCACCAGGGGGAGAGGTTTGATGAAGATCCTATTAGCATTGACACTCTTTGCATTGTCCAGTTTTGGGTCTGCATTAGTCCCATCTACTTGAAACCTAAACAGTTTCCCAGAGCTAGTGAGGTCATGGATCTTGGAGGAGAATCTACAACAACCATCTGAGTAATACCAAGTAGTCCCAACAACAATCTATACATTTGTCACTCTATCCATCTATTGTAATATTTATTCCTTATCAAGGAAATTGCTCTTTGAAAAAGATGGATTCCTCTGCAGAAAACCATAACTAATCAAGCTTTTGAAGTGTGGAGTTCAGTTGCAATGGATAGATCTATGAAACATCCCATCACCAAAGGCTCAGGGAACACTGTGGAAGGGGTGTGTCTGGAATGATAAAAAGATCTAGAAGATCAAGGAGTGTGCTGTGACAGTAGGCCTTGTAGTAATGTCAGAAGCTACACCCATGCAGTCTCAGCAGCATGACTGCCTGAAACGTGAGCCGAGCAAAGAGGACACAAACAGCCACACTCATGATGATAGGGAAAAGCTCAGGAGGCCTCAACTACTCAAAAATTATGGGCAAACAAGTAATGTTGAGATGGGGACAAATGATCTTCCCCAGGAGAAAACATATGAACTGGTTATCCAATACCCAGTGGTCAGACCTGAAAACCTCCATATAATTAACATTATACAGACTAAGCAGGTCATAGGTAGGAATGTACGTGTATATACATATACATAAATGCATATAACAACAATTAATTAAAGAGATGGGCCATGGATCTGAAAGAGAGTAAGGAGTGGATTATGGGAAGATGCGGAGAGAGGAAAGGTAAAGGAGAAATGGTATAGTTATATTATCATCTCAAAACTTTAAAAAAATAAAATAAAATGAAACAACTGAGGTTTGTTTATTAAAGACAACAAATTATTTTCCTTTTTCCATGGAATATTACATTATTCTTCGTATTTTTATTTCTATATCAGTAGTTTCTTGCCAGTTTATATTTATGAAAGGCAATAATGTACAGTTGCAAGAGGGACATAGTCAGAGTAGTGGAAGTGTTAATTTTTCTCAGAGCTTTCGTTCCTTTTACTCTCCTTCTCTCTCTTCTTCCCTCTCTCCCTCCTTTACACTCTCCCTCCCTCCTTCTGCCCATCCTTCCCTCCCTCCCTCCCTTACTCCTTCACACCCTCCCTCCCTCCTTCACACCCTCCATCCTTCCTTTCTTTCTTCTGCCATGCAATATTACTTTATTCACAACACCCATGTGCTGAAACCGTCTTCCCTACAGTTTCCTTCAGGGGCTTGGGCATTTTAATGTACTTTCCATCCTCAAATGCAGCCCTCATACATGCTTTCACAGCCCTTTTCAAATATTAAGTTCAAAGAGAGGAAGTTCTTATACACTTGAACTTGTAATGTGCTTTTAAAGTTCTGTTAGTATTAAAATATTCAGGAAGAATATTACATCAAAGTAAGGGCAATCATATTACAATATGGAATAACATGAGGACTGAATGTAGAAGAAATCTTAAAAGCATGGTATCACAGTTGCATATTAGAAATTGACAAAACATGAGCTTAAAGACATCAAAAGGAATGCCACAATATTGAGGGTGTAAGTACATTAAAACTACAAGAAAAAATGAGCATGATTATTGATAAGTGTATGTATCCTTGGGTCTAAAGGGAATAAAGATTCTTAGCACTCAATTATTGACCAGTATTAATATTAAGTTAGGTTGAATATGGAGGTATTTAATATCTATAGTTAAAAATTATATATTTTAGAGATTCAGGTAGAAATTTCAGCTAAAATACATTTGACTTAGAATGCAAAATTCATTTTATTAAGATTATGTGATTATGTGAAATTATTTAAAGGGGGTGAACTAATGTGTGTGTGTGTGTGTGTATGAGTGTGTTTGTGTGTGTGTGTGTTTATGTGTATGTGGGTGTGTGTTTGAGTGCTTGGTTTTAGATAGAAGTGGTTGTGGTGGTTTGGCCTGCAAGTTCCTCAAAGGCCCACATGTCACAGGTATAGTTCCAAGATGATCAACATTAACGTTAGAAGCATTTAGTTCATTTAAAGCATGTGTGTCTTTAAAGGGGACCCTGAACCACAGCCTCTTGTTCCAGTTTCCTTTTCTTCTGGCTATGACATTAGCAGCTTTATTCTACATTCCACTGTTACAGTATGGTAATCATTCCTAAGAGAAATAAGACTATAGGACCATATAATGCAACCTCAAAAATGCTTAGTCAAAATAACTGTTTATTCTTTATACATTAGTATTCCAGGTGTTATTGTAGTGGTAGAAAGCTAACACACTAGCTTAAACAAGATCCAATAACTTAGGTTAGCATTCATCTTCTAACAGAAGAGGCAGAGGGAGTTGAGTGCTTTGATGTTGATTTATAGATGACATCCTCCGGTAAAAGAAGCAGGAACATGAATGAATGTCCACCATCTGCAAGAGCAAGCAAAAAGAAAAGTAAACTAGAACAACTGTTCTTGAAATGTCCAACAGTGGGGAGAAGGAACTTGAAGAGTCCACTAGCAGAATAAAAATGGCATCAAGTAGAGGAATGGTATTGCCATCCCACACTCAAAAACTCTGACACAGAATTGTTCCTGTCTGAAACTACTGCAGGGACAAAACTGGAGAAGAGACTGAAGGAAAGGCGGTCCAGTGACCGGCACAAATTGGGATCCATCTCAAGGGGGGGGGGCACCAAGGCCTGATGGTATTAATAATGGTATGGTGTGCTTACATACAGGAGCCTAGCATGGTTGCTCTTGAGGCCCAACAAGCAGCTGACTGAAACAGATGCAGATACTTATACCCAACCAATGGTCTGAAGTCACAGACCCCTGTGGTTGAATTAGGGAAAGGCTGAAAGAAGTTGAGGAGGAAGAGGGCTACCCCACAGGAAGATCAGCAGTCTCAACTAACCTGGACCCCGAGATCGCTCAGACACTGAACCACCAACCAGGTAGCATACACTAGTTTGGTCTGAAACCCCCAACACATATTTAGAAGAGGACTGCCTTGTCTGTCCTCAATGAAAGAAGACACACCTAGCCCTTGAGAGACTTGAGGCCCCAGGGAGTAGGGAGGCCTGATAGGGTGGTGGAGTGGGGGTGGGGTCGGCTGCGCAAATCCTCTTGGAGACTTGGGAGGAGAAATTGGATGAGGAACTGTGGGAAGGCAGACTGGGATGGGGATAATGAATAAGAATAAGAAATGATTAAAGATAATTTTTTTTTATACTTAGAAAGAAATTTCTTTTCATCATGTAACACTATATATAAAAATAAGAAAATGGGAATTACTCAAATGTTGATAATTTAAAAAAATACATGTACTTAGTGGCATCTCTTCTTTGGAATAGTTGATGTTCAAGTGTATATTCCAATTTTTATTGGAGTGCTATTTTTTTTTTGAGTTCTTTACATTTCTAGATTTTTCTTCCAGTCCATAGGCTGCTTCTTCACTTGACTGTTTCCTTTGTTGAGGAGTTTTTAGTTTCATGAGGTATTATTTATCACTTGTTAGTTATGTTTTCTCTATGACTAGAGTTATGTTTAGTCCTGGAGGGTGCTATATACATTGATGTGGGGAAAATGTGTGAATTATTTTTTCAAATTCTGAGACCTATGACCCATGAGATCAACATGCCACGCACGATGTCCACCTGTCCAATAATGGCAGTAGTGTTAGGAGGGCAAGCCAACTATTCTGTCACTGGCTTTGAGATTTGTTTGGCATGAGGAACGCTATGCTTGGTTATAAAAATATTGTCAAGGATTCATGTTGGGGAAGATTATAGCCTTTGTCCTGGAACTGATTCTGTGGTTTACTAAAATGAACTTAGTATCAAAGTGCCTTCTGAACATTTAGGTTTATATTCCGAGACCAATGCTATGCTCATCCTTAATCAAAGAAGGCATTTTCTTCAGGACAACACTAGTAAATTCAAAACTCATGGTTGCACAAGATAAAAATAATAAATGAGAGATGTGTTCCCGTCCCTAAATAAGGTATTTATTTACTCATCTTTAACATTTAAGGAAGGTTATGAGGGGGAGAACAGAAAGAATATAAGAGGCAGAAGATAAGAATACATGCTGCAAAATGCAAAATGCAAGTCAAAGCTATTGTAATCATGAACTCTAGGCAGCTGCATGCACTGGGTATTCACAAAATGAGTATATCAAGCATGAAAAGGAACTGAGGAAGCCCTGTCTCCTACTGGTGATCTGTTTCCTACTGATAGATTCAGAGACTGGGAGAACATTGCCTTCCATCATACACACCTTCCAATGACCACTGCCCACAGTGGACACTTCTGTATACACAGATGGTGCTAAATAAGTAAACTAAGTAAGTATACTAGCTAATTTTCATTGTCAGTTTGATACAACCCAGAGGCTCTTGAGTTAGGGCCACCCTGCTAAAGAATTCCTTCAATGCAAGAAGCATGTGGGCCACTATGTCTGTGAGGAACTCTCTGGATTTATGGGAGGTCCCAGTCCACTGTGGGTGACTGTATCTTTCAGAAATTGGGCATGAACTGTGTAAGTAAGATAGCAGAGAACAAGCAAGAGACAGTGAGAGTAAGTCAGTAAGAGGATACTTCCATGGCTCCCGATCTAGCTTAGACTTCCCTCAGTGACAAACTGAGTGATGACATTCTCAGGAAATCACTTTGACTTCTATCAGTGATGAACTGGAAGTGTAAGATAAAGTAAATTCTTTAATCTTCATGTTAATTTTAGGTTTGGTGATTATTGCAGTAAGAGAAAACAAAGTAGAAGATTGGTTACAAAATTACACTATCAGAAGCTTTGGAAAAAGACCAATTGGGATTCAATACATGATTTGATAAGAACATCAGGGAGAAAGTATTGATGGGAGAAGGTGATTAGAATATATTTTGTACAGGCAAAATTGTCTAATGACAACAATAATTAATAAAAACTACATCTGAAGAGAGAAATATCAAGTAAATGTTATCACATACTGTCTCTAGACTAAGGATTCAACTAACCTATCAACTATGTAATTCTTTTTAATATATCTTTTAACATTTAAATATAATTTAACAAATGAATTATAATTGACAATAAATAAAACATGGACACTTTGAAATAGAGAGGTGTGAAATGTCTGCCATGAAAGGGGCAAAAATCATAGAAAAACCTCAGATGTTATAACTAAGATCTAGAAACTGATACTACATATTTGAGGGCTTGAATTTTTGAGATTAATTCTGCCTACTTTCTATCATGCATTAAGCCTGAGGCAGACTACATATGTGAAAGCCTTTGAAGTGCAGAAGAACATCCACAAATAGAGTTAGAAGGGCTGTGCCAGATTTATTTGTATAATTATTATTCTTGTAAGATCAAAGCCAAGAAAGAATATTTTAATATATAAGCATATAGTGAAAAACTTTAATGATGCCTACAAAGCATATAATATATACAACAGAAAATAAATATCTAGCATATATCATGAACACCTGTAACAGCCAAAAAGTTCAGTAAGAAAAAGATTATCAACAGCTAATATCCAATGAAAGAAAACATTGTATAATGACAGAGTGAACTAAGATATGCTGAGAGCCAATGATAAGAGATGTGTAAAATGACTAGTCATGTTATTGGTGACTAATAGAAATAGCAATAACAACGTAATGTTTTACATATGAATTTGTATGTAACTTATTTATTAGACATATACAAACTGCCTCAAATACATTGTTCAGTTGGAAGCTATCAATTTAACTTATATAGGACTTCAAATGCCTACTATTTTGTGACAAAGCACCTTACAATCTAGTGTTCTAGTAGTTTTGAAAGTATAATACAGGGCTAATATCCAATATATACAAAGAACTCATGAAGGTAGACTCCAGAGAACCAAATAATCCTATTAAAAATGGGGTACAGAGCTAAACAAAGAATTCTCAACTGAGGAATACTGAATGGCTGAGAAGCACCTAAAGAAATGTTCAACATCCTTAGTCATCAGGGAAATGCAAATCAAAACAACTCTCAGATTCCACCTCACACCAGTCAGAATGGCTAAGATCAAAAACTCAGGTAACAGCAGTTGCTGGTGAAGCTGTGGAGAAAGAGGAACACTCCATCATTGCTGGTGGGATTGCAAGCTGGTACAACCACTCTGGAAATCAGTTTGGCAGCTCCTCCAGAAATTGGACATAGTACTACCAGAGGACCCAGCTATACCACTCCTGGGCATATACACAGAAGATGAAGATGCTCCAACATGTAATAAGGACACATGCTCCACCATGTTCATAGCAGCCTTATTTATAATGGCCAGAAACTGGAAAGAACCAGATGTCCCTCAACAGAGGAATGGATACAGAAAATGTTGTACATCTACACAATGGAGTACTACTCAGCTATTAAAAACAATGAATTTATGAAATTCTTAAGGAAATGGATGGATCTGGAGAATATCATCCTGAGTATGATAACTCAGTCACAAAAGAACACACATGCTATGCACTCTCTGATAAGTGGATATTAGCCCAGAAGCTCGGAATACCCAAAATACAATCCACAAACCACTAGAAACTCAAGAAGGAAGACTAAAATGTGGATACTTCATTCCTTCTTAAAAAAGGGAACAAAATGCCCATGGAAGGAGTTGCAGAGACTAACTATGGAGTAGAGGCTGAAGGAAGGACAGTCCAGAGACTGCTCCATCTGGGAATCCTTCCCATATTCAATCATCAAATCCAGACACTACTGTGGATGCCAACAAGTGCTGGATGACAGGAGTCTGATATAGCTGTGTTCTGAGAGGCTCTGACTGTGCCCGAATGATAGAGAAGTATAGGTCACAGCTATCCATTGAACTGAGCACAGGGTCCTCAATGAAGAAGCTAAAGAAAGGACCCAAGGAGCTGAAGGGTTTGCAGCCCCTTAGGACGAACAACAATACGAACTAACTAGTACCCTCAGAGCTCCCAGGGACTAAACCACCAACCAAAAAGTGCACATGATGGGACTCATGCCTCTAGTAGCATATGTATAGCAGAGGATGGCCTAGTCAGTCATCAATGGGAGGAGAGGCCCTTGGTCCTGTGAAGGCTCTATGCCCCAGTGTAGGGGAATGCCAAGGCCAAGAAGTGGGTGAGGGTGGGTTGGTGAACAGGGGGAGGGAACAGGGTTTTTATTTTATTTTATTTTATTTTATTTTATTTTACTTTATGTTATTTCTTTTCTTTTCTTTTTCTTTTGTTTTCCAGAGGGGAAACCGGGAAAGGAGATATCATTTGACATGTAAATAAAAAAATATGCAATAAAGAACGTACAATACATTGATATTAGTGATCCTTACCAGGCTCTTCAATACATGTCTTGCATGTTTTCGATCTACCTGACTATAATGTTGAAGGTTTTGTCCATTTCCCTATTTCTCATTTCTACTGTAGTATATGGTAACCATAGTCTCTTTGTTTCTGGGAATCTTGGGCTATTATCCTGCTTGGCAAAATAGGAAAGGCCTAAGAATAGGCATATACAGTATTATAGTTCACTTCATTTGTTTTGGATTGTTTTAACTTTAAAAATGGTTGTGATTTTGAGTTTTGTGGTTATATTATTCCTCTGGGAGAGAGGTAAATATAAAGGTTTTTCTGGTTACTGGCTCAAGGATATGCTCATTTGGGAGAAAAGTTTTGTCTTTGTGTTTTTAGATAAGGTGATTAGTGTCAATATACCTTCCAGCGTAATATGGATTAGATTTGAAAGAGGAAGACTTCCAGAGAACTAGATTCCAGAACCTCAAATAAAAAAGATATCTTGATAATACTAAAATTTTGTTTTGATATTTGTATAATACAGAATATAAAGCCTTTGTAAGTCTCATCATCAGACATGCTGAACTGACCTGTTTAAACTCCTGATATCTTGGATTTTCAGCTGGATCCAGTCAGGACACAGACATTAGAGACTAAATCAATCATTGGTATGGCCTTCTTAAGGCCAACCAACTCTCCCATTTTTCTTACCCTTCTCCCCCCCCCATTTCAAAAATATATCAATGCCCATATTTAGCTTGAAGAAGTTATGAAGAGTCATTGTCCCAGTTCCCTGAGCTTTGAAACTAGAGGTGGTTACTCTAAGTTTGCCTTTCTAGGGAATTTAGAATTGGTCATAATTGGAACATGAAGGAAATAGCTAGAATGGATTGTATAGCCATAATCTCATCTGGTAGAAATCATTATAATTGTTACCAAGCTGAAGGCATAATTTCTTATTTTGGTACAGAATTTATTTTCATACAGAATCAAGGTTTCATTGGTATAAATTTCTTCTATTGATACAAAAATATTGTAAGTGCAAGGCTTGGACCCAGTCTTTCTGTAAATGAAACTATAAACTGATCTAAGATGTTTAAGCCTGTGAGTTAAGGGCCAATAGCAGATTTATGGCTCTGAGTTTATTGTTAGGGTGTTTTCAGATATTTTAGTTAGAAATATCTGAGAATAATTAACATGCAACAGTCCAGATTAATTTACATGATAGGTGGTTTTCCAAAGGTCAGAAATCCACAGAATGTGACAGTTAATGTTATTTATTCACTTGTTGTTGAGACAAATCGGCTCCTAACAGCTTCCCTTTCATGGATTCAAAGAAGCAGCTGAGCATCTTACCTCTAGGAGAGATGATACATTGTGGATAGTGGCTACTCAGCAGAAATTATCTGTCTCTCCTGCAGACTTGTATTGTACTGTTCTTGAAATAACACAATTTACAGGTTAAGACAGCTTAGTTCGGCCAAGACAGAATAGGCTAGTTCTTAACAATTCCTGTTTTTCAAAGGTTTGTCAGAATATCCTGGGTCAGAAGGCTGAAGACTGATGCTCCAACTTCCTGACTTACTGGGGAGATATGGGTAGGCAGCTGTCTGTACAACTTGTCTCAGTTCTGGAAGCTGTGTTAGGCTTCCTATATCTTCAGATAATGTTGGTCATTCCTGGATTTCTGACGGAGTCGAGAGGATGGTTTTCAGATAGCATACACTCTAAAACCAGGACTTAGGTCAGGTGTAGAATTATAAGCCTTTTAAGTTAGGACAGATGACAGAGTGTTCTATTTTTATTGACAAAAGTGGACTGCATGTTGTACCTTATAAATTACAAAATGGTAATTGTTGTGCTCAATTTATATTTGAGAGAAAAGGTTTTTTTTTTTAATTTGAATAGAAAGGGTGATATGTACTAAGATTTTCCCTGTCCAATTAATTTAAACATTAATATAACAAGAAGCCTGTGATTGGGCTTTCTATCAGAGCTTCTTTCAGAAGGTAATACTGACATTTAGGGTGGGTCTTTCTGCTTCAGTTAATCTGATCAAGGAAATTCATCACAGACATTGCCAGTGACAATTTTTATTATAATTTATTTTAATCATTTTTTAGATTGAAATATAATTCAGTCATTTCCCCCTTCCCGTTAGCCCTTTCCACATTTCCTGTATATCCTTTTTCTGACTTTTGAACTCATGGCCAATGTAAAAGTCATCTTTATTTACTGCTATAACGGCCTTCTCAGAGACTTGCTGCTGAGTAGGTTCACCCTTTCTAGCACTTTCTGAGGCTGTTTCTGTAAGGCTGGTTCAACTCATCTTTTCTGCTTCAAACTCCTCTCCAAACTGATTGTTACAATCTGGCTTCTTACAGCTTCTCATGATTGTTCTACTTGGCCTCAAACTAACTCTGGCAATGTGTTCTAACCTTCTGGCTCCTTCTTATTTTCTGGTTTCAATTGTCTCTTCTTTCCTGAACTGAATTGTACGAAATCAATTCCACTGCACTTCATGCACTGCATTGACTCCCAACTGACTTAACTCAACTGACTGAACAGAGCTCACTGACTAGAGCTCAGAGATTTGCTTATCTCTGTATCCTGGGATTAAATGTGTGTCTTGTACTCAGATGTGATACTTAAAATACACCGTAGTCTACTTTGTAAACAAAGAAAGCCTTTGGGTTTGATCCCTTGCCAGAGAAGCCATGTTGCTGGATTAAAATTCCTTGACAGGTCTATTTTTCTTCAGTTGGCTACATACATTACTGGAGATGTGGCTCTCAAACATAAAATAACACAGAACTACCATAAGAACTATTCAAATTTGAGACAAAAAAAATCAAAGGATTTCATGTTTCTCAAATAAGATGTTTTCTTATTATGTTATGAACATAAATTTAACAGCGGAAAGAAATCAAATATAACTAACTTCAGATGACTTAAGTTTTATAAATAGAATCTTGTAACTTTGTAACTGAAGGTTTTTTTTTTTTTTTTAAAGTGGAACATCAACATTCCCATCTGAGAAACTGGGCATCTAGAGAGATGAAGTGGCTAGTATAATATGTACTGCTTGTGTCAGAATGAAGATCTTTAAAATCCAAAGTTGCAATTCATGATTGTAGATGTAACTATTCCTTCCCACCATCCTTTCCTTTTCTAGCACATTTAAATCACTCAAAGCATCATGTATGTGGTTTAAACTAATACAAAATAAGCCCAGCCTTTTCTACTTTCCAAGAAGCAGCCATCAAGTTCCTTTGCCAAGTATTCAGATGTTCACATTTTCTACATGGCAATAAAAATAAATTTGATTTTGAGGAAGTAAATAAATGGTTCTCTGATTGAACACTTGTCTTTAAACAAATCTCGTGAAGATGATTTTGACCACATACCAACCATAAAGTATAGTAATTTCAACCTTAGGAAATATGCTTTGATGACATAGGAGAAGTTTTGATTAGCTATCATGGAAGGCATAACATCCAAATAAAAAGTCAACATTGAATAATTTAGATGTTCTAGAATCTACTCATCACTTAGTAATACCTGTAGGTACAGTAATGAAGCATATTGCTATTTGTTAAGGGGCACCCAGTGAGTATATTCTTGTGCTTACATCCTTTTCATACCCAACCTGTTAAAACGTGATGGAAGTCACACTTTGCTCAGCCCAGAAATTCTCAGTGTATTTTCTGCAGCTTAGTAACACCTGCTTTTGACTTTTCAGACAGCATTCTGTCACTCAAAATCAACTGCTGTGGCAGTAGGAGAGGCAGGAATCTCAGGGGAAAACTGACTGAGTTTCATACTGTGACTCTAGAGGATCTTCTAGTAGAGTCCCTATTAGCCAGGCTATAACTGCAATGAAACTAAGAGCTGAATCTACCAATAAGTAACCTAGAGTAGCATATGTAAGCTAATGAAAGAGACATGAGCTGTCGCTATGAAATACACCCTTCCTGAATCACGTAATATTACTGTTTTCAGTCATTGAATTTTCAGATACTTTGGTTATATCAAAATAGATGACAAGAAAAACACAGGCATCTTGACTTTAGATGCTTCTCTGCAAAGATCTCATGGAAAAGGACAGCTGAACAATTGGTCTACTGTGTGGGTATTACCCTGGCTGAAGGGAAGTAGGCTGAGCTACATGATTGCTGCCATTTTACCTTCAGTGTTTGTGCATGTTAGACTGTGAAATATGAAGATCACTTTCCACTTTCGAGTGAAAATGAAACTATTACAGAGTTTTGTGATATATTAAACTCCACATCCATTTTGCTAAATGGTAGAAGAAAATGTGGTTCATGACCTTCAATTTATATTTCCTTTTGAAATGGAGAATAATAGGAATACTTCACTGTTGCCCCAGAGGAACCATAATCACTAACCTTCTAAATTCAGCTTCTGCTGTGATTGCTATGCAACTCAAGGTATTTCATTACAAAAGCATTTGCCACAGCTAGCATGGCCCATTTCCTTTCCATGATTAGATGATGAAGCATTTGAGATTTATTCTGGTTTAAAATCGGTAATAATAATGAATTCATTGTTTACTGTATTTGCAACCACCATGATATAAGATAATGTGTTCCTTCCAGGAGAGTCATAATTTGTGCTGTCCTCCCTGGTCATATGTGCTGTTTCAGGAGAAACACATGGGTTCAGTTTAGTTTTTAGTAAATTGCTCTTATGAATTTCTACCAAATCTAGTTTAGGACTACAAGATGTCTGCACAAAGTATGATGCTGTGGACTTTCATGCATTGCAGATGCATTTATGCAGAAAAGCTTTGATATAATCATTACATGTTTGTTTAAATTTGGTATTTTGACCTGAGTTTTATTGTGGTATATACTCAAAGAAATCTTTTACCTAGTCCTATCAAGAAATTGACAGGAAGCCCTAGTTATGCTTCTTCATTTTAGTTAAGTGAAAAGCTATAAGATTTCTCAGATCTTTCTATCATGAGCAAATGTGCAATCTCTTTTAGTGTTAGGATATAGAAAATATCAATGTAAAGAAGAAAAACAAACATGAAAATGGAAAGAAATTGATCAACTTGGTTATGTACGATCTGTTTTAATTTTCTCACCATCTATTTCATGTGCCTTTTAAAGCAGGATAAATGAATATTGTGTTACCAAAGGCTTACCTGAAACATTCCTGTTTCCTCTTAAATGGAAGAAATGTGAAGTCATGGAGGATATTCAAAAATATATCCCATCAGTTCTTATTTCCTAATGTTGAGAAATACAAAGTGGTGAATCTGTAAATAAACAATGACATTAGAATGGGTATTTAGGGTAAGTTTCACAATGGAATTAGGAATAAGAAAGATATGCTTTTTTACCTAGTTGTATTTGTATGTGTAAAAATATGTATGTGTATGTGTAAGCTACATGTGTGTGAGTACCTGTGGATCCCAGAAGAGAGTTGGATGTCCCTGGAGTTAATGGTAATGGAGAGCTGTGTGACATAGTGTAGATGCTGAGAACGGAACCCTGCAGGAGCAAAAGCAGTGCGAGCCCCTTGCTGCAGAGCCACTGCTCTGGTCCTGTGCTTATTTTAAAATCTACAATTCCTCTTAGGTAGAAGAAGACTTAGAAACAATTATGTCTACAAATGTGTTATTTTCTTAATAATTTAAAACTCTTCAAGATTAGCATAATTTTATTATATTTGAAATGCATAACTATTTTTTCTAGGTTTCAGAAACACAGAATACAGAGAGTGGTGTAAAGAAAGGCATTTTCATTCTGAAGCTATGAAGAAAACATACCTTGAATGAGTCCACAGAACACAATTATAAATGTCTGATAAACTTCCAGGGAAAAATTGTGTGCTTAAAGCTACTTCTGTGTAACTTAGTGAATGATAAAGGCAAGAGCAGTTAAAGAAAGACCCAATTCTCAGGAAAGAGAGAAGCAATAGGATAGCAGAAGGTCATGGAGAAGAAAAAAAAAACTATGAAGTAAAAGAGCAAGAACAAAAAGAAACCTCATTTACAAGGTGGGTAGCCCTGGTGAAACAAACAAACAAACAAACATGGCTTTTCATATACGGTAAATAAAGCTAGGACATTTGGTGTGCCCAGGACTCTTCTTTTCTGACAGGCCAGCTTCAAAGGCAAAAATCCACATTGGCATCCCCATATTTTTTTATTGCTATAACTAGGCACAATTATTTTTCAATGCTTTTATTAACTCTTTGGGAATTCATACAGCGTATTAAAAAGATCACCAACCCCACTCTTCATATTTTTACCCTCTCTACTCCTTCTCTTTCCACTCAACGTTGAGATTTCTAATTATATTATGATTTTTCCTCCTTCCCAGTTGAGTCCTCTCCGTCCTAAGGAGGACATACAAACACACATTGAGGCCCAGGAATTTTCATGTAAGAGTGGAGTGGGAACACTGTAAAAGCCAGAGATATTTTATAACATCGAGTTTTGCTTTCCGGACACAGCAGAGTGTAGGTTTACATAGGAACTCACAGTGATTGTGATAGCATGATCAACCCAGACAAAAACCTCGGCCTAGAGGGAGAAGGTTGGAATCACATTCCTCTTCTCCCCTCAGTGAAGCGTATGACTTGGCTCTAGAAGACTTAAAAGTCTGGAGTTCACCTCTAGGAAGCATTGGTTCTCCAAACTTGAAACAAGCCTGGACTACATAAGACTTAGTCTTAAAAAATAAAACAAAACATAAAAAAAAACACAAATTGAAATAAAACAGAATAGAAAGAATAAAATGAACAAATGATTTGTCAAAATTACTAATTCTAAGAGTCAGGAGGAAGAAGGTTAAGAAACAGAATGTATCCTGCCTGAATGGAGGCAGTAAACTGATTTGATCTTGGTCTTGGAGCTACTTAGAACTTTATAATCCTGGTCAGTAAATAAGGCTGAAATTGGCTCTGAACTGAGAGATTATCTCTCTCCAAATACTGTCATTTATACCAATAATATTTGAAAGACAACTTCAAAAACAGATGGTGAATGACTCTGCTTACAGGGCATTCATATCCCTTAGAAAATTGTCTTCACAAAGAAACGACACAAATGGTCTTGAAGTGAGTATGATTAGTGAGAGAAAGTATGATTAGCGAGGCTAATAAAAATACGCCCAGTATCATCACCTTTATACAAATTTTCTAAAATGTAAATTGATATTTGTATGCATGTGTTAATGTATACATGCAGAGTGTGGCTATTGTTTGTAGAGTAGTGAAGTGCAAACAGGCAAAAGGAACTTTTGTGGTATGTATATAGACAATGAACATCTTTATTTAATGGATCAGCAGTAGGCTTTTATAAGTGTATGTATATGTCAAAACAAAATCACATGCTATAAAATGAGTATATGAGAGAACTCAATAAAACCTTATTTAATATTAGTCATTCAGATTTTCTCTGTGTACATAGTCATAAAATTGGAGAGTGCTGGAATTTCCTTTGCTTAGGAATTCTCTGTGTTTACTTGACTACAAGATGACATATGCGGCTAAGGAACCTGTCTGCTATTCATCATCCAGTATCTTGTCTCTTACTTTGTTACTATGAGTATTTAGAAAAATATAATTTCTAATGAGCAAAAGCCTAAAATTTAGTAGTGTTAGAATTTATAATTGATGATTGAATTTCTTGATTTAAATCTATATTTGCTTAAGATAAATATCATGTCTTCCTTTGTTTGCTCCTTTGGATAATTTGAAGTGTGTAAACTAATTGTTGGGAAAGTCCACAGAAAGTCTATTCTTCTGATGGTAATTGAAACCCAACTACATTAAGGTAGATTAAAATAATCTAGAATATGGCAATTGTTCAGTATGCTGATCCACATCTTTTTTCTTTAATAAGAGACACACAGAGCTGAAGGAAGGGAAAGAACTTTTGCCAGGACAGAAGACAGAGGTCATTCTTCCTTTATCAATATGAATTTTGATTCCAGTGTACCATGGGTGTTTACTCTTTTCACTCCTAGTAATGTTATTTATTTCTTTCATGTTAAGAAAACATTATCTTCTATCTACCTGTAAGATTTGCACTAATTATATAGATGAAAAATTATCTCTGATAAAAGCCTTCAGAATAATCAGTTCAGGAAAATGTTGAAGCAACTTATTTTTCTGCCAAACAGCACTTGAGATTTCTTTTAGTCTCAAAGTAGCTTGTTCACATCTGGGACACTGACTGTACACAAAGTGACTTTAATTACAGTTCCCTTATTAAGTAATTTATAAATATTTTTCTGATTAAGTAGTCACAAAACAATTTCCTTATTAAGTTGTTTATCTGTCCAGTCTTTTTTTTTTGAAACACTTTGTTTTCAAAGGCATCATCCACTCTGAAAAGGACAAGTTCTCCTGCAGGAAACTGCAGGATAACATATGCAAACACAGCTTAAAACCTATTTGGACTTTGATAGCTCTACAAATTGATTTGCATAATGAACAGAAAATTTACTTAATGGAGCCCTTCATTTTCCATTCTTCTTCTTAAGTCTACACGGACCACAGTGCTCATTGGATTCTAACAGATGGGGCAGAAGTACTGCAATAGCAATAGAAACCATGGAGAAGAAAGGCAAGAGTCTTGGAGGTGAGTGTTGCAGGTCAATAACTTTTATCCAGCTCTTTATTATACTTTAATTAAGTGTAATGTATACATCTTGTTTTCATTTCATATTAAAATTTTGTGCGAAAGGGTACACCTTCATTTTGTAAGGAAGGCCCTGTTGTTTTAAGTGAGATAAACATTGGAGAGCCTAGCTTATTAGGGGTTTATAGGCCATGCATTAGGGATCCTCATAAAATAGTTTGTTCTTCATTGTGAGGATGATTTTGAAGCATGCCGTTTGCCAGTATTTTCATGGACACAGATAATTTTAGTGTATAGCCTATTACTTTATATTTGTGACCATCTATTTGGCTATTTATTTTATTTTAAAGTTGATTAAACATTTTTGAGTCGAAATAAAAGTCTAAAGGTATTATCATTGCACGTTATCATGAAATCTCTTTGTAGAGTACCAAGGACAAATATAATTTTCAGGAATACATGAAATCTAGGGAGGAAGCTTTCCTCTAGTGTTAAATATATACCTATTATTTTATAAATAATTATTAGATAAAAATTGCAACAATCTTTAATTGACACATAGGCAAACACATTTCCTGATTGGTTTATATACTTTCTTTCTCTTTTTTAAGTTTGCATAACCAAAATATTAGAAATCTATATTTCAGAAATGTTGCCTTTATACTTTTTCTTTTCTTTATAAAATGATTACCTTAGAGCTGGAAAGACAGACCTGACTTTAATCTCAAAAAATAAGAAAATAATCAACTCAAAGCAATAGCAAAAATGGCCACACTGATCTTTTGTTTGTTTAGAAGATAAACATATTACTTCATCCAATATATTTGTACTGCATCAGAAGAATAGATTAATACTGATAAAAGATCCATTTATAAATATAAACCTGATTTCTTTTCATTTTAAAATTGTAGAAAGTGTGAAATTTCATAGGTGGATCAAAGTTGGAATTTAACCTAAGAAAGTGTGTGTTTGTATGTGTGTAAGTGTGTGCATGTGTTTGTGTGTGAGGTGGGTAGGGGGGTATGTGGGTGTGTGTGTGGGGGGGTGGGTGTGTATTTGTGTTTGTTCTTATAGAATTGAAGGGTAAAGGACAACATTGATCTGTCTTCAGGAATCATACATCTTTATTTTAGGGGACAGGGTGTGTCACTGGCCTAGATTTTAGAGTTTTCCAAGTACAAAAACCAGTTTGCAAATGAGCCCCTGGAATCTAGCTGGGATTATCTGTAGTTCCTGCAGCATCTGTACTACCATGTCCACAACATTTCTTTGTGGATTCTGGAAGTCTAACTCAGGTTTATAAGGAAAGAATTTGTTTCATGAACTAGTCCCTCAACCTAGACAACTTTAGACGCACCAGTCAGAATTTCTAAGATCAAAAACTCAGGTGACAGCAGATGCTGGTGAGGATGTGGAGAAAGAGGAACACTCCTCCATTGGTGGTACGATTTCAAGATGGTACAACCACTCTGGAAATCAGTCTGATGTTTCCAAAGAAAATTAGAAATAGTTCTACCTGAGGACTCTGCTATTCTACTCTTGGACATATACCCAAAAGATTCTCCAACATATAACAAGGACCCATGCTCCACTATGTTCATAGCAGCCTTATTTATAATAGACAGAAGGTGGAAACAACACAGATGTCCCTCAACAGAGGAATGGATATAGAAAATGTGGTACATTTACACACTGGAGTACTACTCAGATATTAAAAATGGGTGAATTCATGAAATTCTTAGGTAAATGGATGAAACTAGAAAATATCATCCTGAGTGAGGTCACAAAAGAACACACACAGTATGTACTCATTGATAAGTGGATCTTAGCCAAAAAGAAGGTTGGAATACCAATGATACAACTCATAGACCATGTGAAACCCAAGAAGAACGAAGATCACACCAAAGTGTGCATGTTACAGTACTATTCAGTAGGGGTAAGAGAATAATCTCTAGGAAGTAGAGGGAGGGGGGAGGAAGGGGGCCAATTCAGATATGGGAGGAGATGGTGGAGAAGTACAATGGGTCAGGAATTGGAAAGTAGGTGTGTAGCAGTAGAGGAAGTGGACTTGGAGGTAACCACTAGAAAGTCCCAGATGCTAGAGACCCAAGAGGTTCCCAGGACCCAAGATGGAGGACTTTAGCCAAAAATACCTAACAAAGGGGACATAGAACCTGTAGAGACGATATGCAGTGGATAGACATGGCCCAGAGTTGATGGTTGGGCCAACCTACACCCCCCCCCATCATAAATATTAATCCAGAATGCCTCCTGTCAAATGAAAATGCAGGGACATAGCATGGATCAGAAACTGAAGGAAAGGACGTCCAGAGACTGCCCCACCTAGAAATCCATCCCATCTGCTGACACAAAACCCAAACACTGTCGATGATGCCAAGAAGTACTTACTGACAGGAGCTCAATCCCCTGAGAGGTTTTGCCAGAGCCTGAACAATACAGTTGTGGATGTACACAGTCAAACATTGAACTGAACATGGGGACCCCTATAGGGCAGTTAGGGCAATGACTTTAGGAGCTTAAAGAGTTTAAAACCTCATAGGAAGAACAACAATATCAACCAACCAGACCCCACAAATCTCCCAGCGACTAAACCACCAACCAAAGAGTACACAAGGAATACCCATGGCTCCAGCTGGATATGTAGCAGAGGATTGCCTTATCTGACATCACTGGGAGGGGTGCCCCTTGGTCCTGTGGAGGTTTGATGGCCCAGGATAGGTGAATGCTAGGCTACTGAGGCAGGAGTTGGTGGGCTGATGGGAGAACAGCCTCATAGAGCCAGGGTGGAGGGAGCAGGTGGCTTGTGGAGGGGAAACAGGGAAGGGGGATAACATTGGAAATGTAAATAAATAAAATAAGCAATAAATAACTTGCCCAATGCCAGCATGGGCTTGGCATTATTAATGGAAGAGAGCAGTTCTCTTTCTACATCTAGTTCAGATTGGTAACTAACCATTGCATAGTACCTGGTGGGATCGGTCTTTGTTGGCATCCCAGCTGGTCTTGGACTTATGTAACTTCTGCTTGAGCCTTCCAAGTGCTGGGGTTATGAGGATGTTATAATACCCATATAGGTATTCTCTTATGTGTACATGAGACATTTATTTTACAGCCTTTTCTGTTGAGTATGTCATTTGTAGTTACATTCTCTTCATATACTCTCTATAATAGATTATAAAAACTTTTTATTTTCATTATTCATTGATTATAATAGTTCATTTGCCAATTTGACTATTGCTACTTTCTAGAAAAATACTCATTTCTCTATAGGAGGAAACAAAAGGCTTAATTGGCAGGATTGATTCTTCTAATTTTTTTCCCCATGAACATACTTAGACTTTTGAACATAAAATTTGGTCAGACAAGTTAGACATTTATGTTACTAATTGTAAGATTGAGATTACTTTAAAGGCTTTAGTGATATTTCAATGAAATAAAAAAAAATCTTATCAAGTTTGGCTTACTATATTAATTCAAGAGTACTTTACCTATATAGGAAATTCATTTCCTTGCCACATATATTCTTCATTCAGCTCTAAGAAGATGCTGACCAAGCCAGTAGAGTCTGTATTGATGCTTGATGAGGCTTAAATACCAAGTTGCCCTCTACCAAAAATTAGTAGAAATTTTGAACTTTTATCACCTAGAGTTCCTGAGTGCTGAAACTTGATTTTTGGAGTCCCGAGGAATTAAGCACTGACATTATTCTTATTTTTTTTAAGAGTAGAGTGAGTAGGAAATCCAAGTTTGTAATGCTGTTAGCATTAGCTGGAGTGCACTGTACATGAACACTGTGAGCATTAGAGAAGTGATAGTAAGAAATTGAGCTTCAAAGTTTTTCATAGGGTATTTTTAGAAAATCTCTCCCTTTTAGAGATGAAAGCACTGAGACACAAAAAAAGATGATAAAACTCTCTGTAGTGCACTTAGCTCTCTTGTGAACACATTCTGCAAAGCCACCTACATATGTATTTTTCCTTTTGAGTACTTGGCCCAGCTTTTGAAAAGTCCAAGGTCTCAAGTGTTTTCAGGGAGCAAAGCAGTGGAGGACTGAAGGGCTTCCTGTTTGCACATTCTCTGTGACCCCGTGAGTCACACTCTGATCGTTTTCTGTAACTTAAAGAATGCAGGAGATGTGCTGAGTTGAACAAATACATGTCTGATGATGCGAGGGTGGGGACCTTCTGTTTATTTGCTTTTGTACATACTGCCATTAATTCTTCATACTTATGCTGAAAAAAGGAAATTGAGTTTAGGGTCTACAAAAATATCACATGTGTCATAAAACACCTAAATAATAAGATAGACTAGCCCATTTCTATCCTGTTAAGGTAAACTAAAATTATACTTAATTGTCAGAAAAGTATTGTATTGCCAATGTATTTTTCAAACATACTCATAAGGCAAGTTAGACTCATAGAAATCTGGAAATGTTGGTTGATATGTTTTTATATTAATTTATAAGATTTATTAAATGCCTTAGGCACTGACATTATTAAGGGAAGTAACAAGTACTAAAATAAAACTTTCCTCTTAAGAGAGAGCAAAGAAATAACTCTTGAAAGTACAATTGGGAATCTCTACATACTGGATCAATAAAAGAAATAGAAAATAAACAGTGGTATATATTCAGTAATTTGTACAGACAAACTAATGGTTGCCATTTGTATTAAAGTTCAATATAAAGATAGCACACTTTTTTCTTATGCTAAGCACAGTAGGTTTATTAAACTATAAATTATTTTAATTTTATTTACTGCTTTTATAATGTTTTGAGAGTCTATGCATAGTTAGAGATTTTGATATTTATTTGTATTCTATGCCCAGAACCTTGAAAATCTACACTAAAACTTAACTATAACTGCCTAGACACTTAGCACCAGATGTAAAGAACACCTGACTCTCTGAAGTATTTGTTGACACATATGAAAATTTAGTAGTTTTTTTTTCTCAATGATCTCCTTAGATTTCTGTTACTTTTCTTGGGATATTTTACCAAAGTTCAATTGTTAAAGACAGAGTTTTAAACGTCCATTTCGTTTTCCCCATAAACCATAATGTGTTCCAGGACAGAGGAAACGAATCTTCAGTTCATAACAAGGATTTTTGTTTGATTTAGCAAATACAAGTATTCTGTGATGGTACTTTCATGTGGCCCAAAGTCATAAACTGTTGATAGAATCAGTATTAGATACAAAATTTTGAAATTTTCTCTCCAAGATAAACCTTTCAAATCAATTAAAACATTTGTTATTTATCTTTAATAACATTCAATAATATTTTGATTATGCCATGTTAAAATGAATCATTGAAATAAAATAGTATGTAAGTAAATCATAACTTTTGAACTCTTTGGGTGTTTTTAGTGTTTCTACCAGAAATAGTTTAAATTCAAATGACATTCATTGTGTACAGAGTGAGTATTCTTTGACATATAAAAGAAAGTTCTCTTTAAGAACTTTTTGAACATAATATTTGAAGATACGTTTAAAATACTGTGTGGAATTTTCATCAGTAAAGGCTAATGTGTATACAACCCTTAGCCAGCGCTGACAGCGGTTAGACTATGACACTAATCTGAGTTTGGATTTTCCCGACATTCAGAGGTTCTCAAAACTCATTGCTAGGCCAGTGTCAATGTGACTTGTTAACTATGAAAGCACTTTCAGCTGAGTCTTAATCAATTAGAATCTATGTGGTGGGACCAAGTAAAGTGCTTTTTAATAAGCCCTCTAGGGGATTCTGGCGTACATGCAAGTCTGCAAACCATTGCCCATTAGGTGAGGTTTGAGTAATAATATTGAAAAATCATATGGTAGAGAGCCTTATTAGAGCCATGAAGCAGATTCTCTTTTCCAGACAACAAACAGTGAAAAAAAATTCTCATTTTGAATCACTGGGATTTGGGATAACAGCCACAGGTAGATATATTTATGACTGCCAGGAGTGATATTTTCCAATAGACATTTTTTCAATAAAAATTAAGGCACTTGGAAAACTAAAAATTATTTCATATTTTAAATGTTTCAATGTTATATTTGGCTGTAAAGGAAATATCCAATGGGGCTTATGTAAGCATGCTCCTCTCAACCAAGACTCTATTAACTTTTTCATTTGCATTTAGTATAAATACAAAGTTGGCAAAATATCAATTAAAAAATGCAAACTATCAAGCTGGCATACTTCTAGAGTTATCTGGACCATGGTAGAGGTGCAATATATCAATCTGCATACTCTGGATAACCCTTTTAAAGGTGAAAATAGAAAGTATTTTCTATCCACTTATTTCTAAAACAGTGAAGGTCTTTGGTATACATTTTATTTGTTACAGAATTTTTACTGAAATAAAGTAAAGGCTGATATATATCAGAAATATCTTTAAATAATTACTGAAAATAAACCAGAAAAGATTAATGTGTTGTCATACTATGTTTGCCAAAGGGAGCAGAGTTTTATTTTGTAAAAACTAGTATGTGTCATAAATATCAGTGCTTTCTAGTGCTTTTTCTGGTTATGTTCACATGAGCAGTGATAGCATTGTCCTTTTAAAGTTGGGGTGCAAAAAAAGCAATTAGCTCTTGCCTAACTCTTTTGTCACATTCTACCCTTCTCCCACTCCTTCACAGTCATTACATAACTGAACAAACATATTCTAGTAAAATTCAGCTTAAATAACACTTAAAAAAACTACTCCAGAAAAAATATTCAACCTAATTATTTACAAAATTACTATCATGTCATTTTGATTAAAGTAAATAAATAAAAACATTTTGCTTATTATTTCAGTGTTATTTTCAAAGACTGTAAAGCATACCAGGGTGGCCTTGAATATTAGTCTGGGATAAACTTGAACTTCTGATCTTCCTGCTTCCCCTCTGTGTAGCAATATCGCAATCATGTAATCCCTATATCCAGTTTATTCATGATGAGACCATACTCAAAGTTATATGCATGTTATACATTCACTCTACTAAATAAACTAAGCACTCAAGCGACCCCAGTTAAGAATCTTAACAGTGGTACAATTAGATTGGACACCACTACACTTTCACAAATTAGCTTAGTTTCTGTTGTAGAAATTATTCAAATCCTGCCTGAGGTTTCTACCCTGCCATTAGTTATTGACTTCCTCCATAAAGCAAACAAACACATTCAGCCTTTATATTTTAATAATCCTCAAACAGCTTAATAGCTGGGCAGCTGCCTAACCTCTGTGCTGTTAGAATCTACTTTCCTATTAATAACCCTGAGTTATTACTTACTATTCAGTATGTTCCACCTGTGCTACTCTTAACTCCAATCGGGCAACCCTCAGTGCCATACTTTCTTGACCCTTAACCCATGATGGCTCTTTTTTTCTCCTCCCCTGGATATTCTTCCTCTTTGTGGTCCCCTCTAGCCCCAAGCCTTTGAAACTTAAACCCCAAAGATGTCTCTTCTGCCCAACTATTGGCTGTTGACATCTTTATTTACCAAACAGAATTAACTTGGGAGTAGGGTCACAAGGACTATGTGCACACTCTAGGCCTTGGAGGTCTACACTTAGTGTTACAATAGACAGTAAAAGACAAAACCTTAGCAGTTTCAACATACATGAATTTAAAAATGCTTAAATCTTAAAGGTGAAATTATTTAACCAACTTATTTTATGATAACCAGTATGAAGCAATCTAATTATAATCCTTTTATTACATCTGATACATATTACAAAAATCCTGGACGATATACACACATCTAAACCCAAAGAACGCTAGTATGTAGGGTAGGAAATCTATCTAAGGAGTGTCCCCAGAGTCCCAGAGCATCCCAGTCGACACCCTAACATTGAGACACTTTGAGACATTTACTAATGTGTAAAGTATAATTTCCTCATCTATAGAATGAGAGCTCAGTGTCCTTCCCACCGGATGACAATGGTGGATCTGTAAGCACCCTCTTGAAAGTCACCATGTAGTATGTGGTGTATAATTATTGATATCTAGTCAGCTTTCAGTTACTCTAACTAAACCTCGAGAGAACCAGTTTACCACGAGATAAGGCTATTTTGGTTTTTACTGTTGGAAGTTTGAGTCTGTGGCTGGCTAGCCTTGGTGTTTCTGTACTGTGGTGCTACATAGTAATGGAAATCCAGTTTAGAACAAAATTTAAAGCATTACAGGCTTCATTCTTTTAGGAAGGTGAAATATTTTGGGAATATTTAATTGTCTCCACTGTAGGATGAGTGTCTGTTATTCTGTCTGTTATTTAAGCAAAGCATGGTGGTGTGGTTTTCTTCCTATTGAGTGGGATTTAAGTTATTGGTGCCATGACTACAGTTTTAGGGGTAACTTGTCATGCTGGCTATTGTTTTGATTGGTAGGCATCACAGCTGGTTAGGAATATTGGTTGCTTACCTCTGTTGGCAGCTTGCATAGCACCTTCCAGTATTATGAAGGCTCATCCTCAGTGAGGAGGCTTTCAGTTCAGCTCTGGATTTGGTTCCTCCAACTCCTGTATCTGATGTTCATGGTGTCTTCAATAATAGGCTTTCACTCCCAACTTTGAGAGACAAACAATGGCAATAGCCATAGTTTATATTGTTTTGGAAGTCTCTTGGACTCCCTCAACCAACAATTCTGTAGGGGTTTTCACGTTGGTTTCTGGGTTTTTGTTAGATAGATATGGGTGTAGAATGAACATTCTCAACCTGAGTGAGATAGATTTATTTAAAAATAAATAATTATTTGCATTCCTTTATACATTACAGTTAAGTAAATGCAAAATAATATGATTCTTAAATTTTTTTTCAAATGTCCTTAGTGATGAGTGTTTAAAACTTACAATCATTCATTTCTATTTGGAGTAAACACATTTAAAGTGATACATGTGGCTGCTGGCTATTCCTGCTCAGTATACTTATAGAAGTAGAGATAAATATTATTATTCAATAGACCGTGGTTATGTATATAGATAGAAAAATAATCCTGCTACCTTCTGAGGATCCTGGCTGCATCAAGCTATGCCCACACTCTGCTCCTAACAATGAGCTAAGTAAGTTTCACCTCCTCCTCATAACCATCTCTACTGCACTCTAGTGGACATTTTGGATGCATCCACAAAAAGGCAAGTCGTGCTTGTCAGTGAAGTTTATTTATCATCTTATACTTGTATACAATTGCTCTTGCATATGACTGAAATCAGATGCTTTGTGGGAACAGATCTATGCACCCAACAAAGACTTGCACAATCTAAATTCCCAATCATGACAGAGAACTGCCTGCCCTAAGCCCCTTGGCAACCAAATCCTCCTCTTAGACTCCACTAAAGCAGTCTTAAAATAAAAATCTCATCCCTTGAGTACTGGTGTGTACTCATGTGTCCTGCTGTCACTCCACTCTTGACTGCATTTCTTCCTGATCTATTCTACCACTTTGCTTTTGAATAATAATTCCTTGCTGCTTTTCAACATGTGTGCACTTATTTTATCTTCTTGAATAAGTTGCCAAAAAATAGGGAATCCCCTGGCCTAGACTCCAACTACAAGTACATTCAAACAGCCTTTACATATTTTCAAAACACGTTTTTAAAATTTGTTAAAGTCATAATATAAAAGCAATGGGTTCTTTACCCCTTTTTTATGTTAAGAGTTAATATAGTGATAGTTGCAAATATAATTTTAAATTGATTTTCTCCAACTAGTTTTTCCAATGCAACTTTTTCTCTTAGTCAGTGTTATTTGGACTTGTGGGGCACACACTAATTTCTCACATGTAGAATTTACCTCTGGTTTTTGTATGTGAAATTTTTGATCAGTATATGACATTATACTATATATTCTTCTTAACACAGTCTTGCCGTGTAGTTGAGGCTGGGATCAACGCTGGTTCTCACTGCTCACAAGTGCTAAGATCACAGGCAACTGGAGCTGCCTGCTGACTTTTCCTTTTATTGTGATAAAATACACTGAGAAAACAACTTATGGGAAAAGAGGTTGGGTTTTACTCCGCATTCAATTCACAGTCCATAAAATTTTGGGAGAGGCCACAGTGGCTGGAGGTTGAGGCAGCTTGTAACATGGAGCAGAGCAGCAGATGAACTCATGTTAGACCACAGTCATTTACTTACATCATCAGTTCAGGATACCCCTTCTATGGGAGGAGTACTGCCCATAATTAAATTCTTCAGTTAATTAAATAATGAAGATAATACCGTCCAGGCATGTCCCAATATTTACTTCCCAGGCTCTGTCAAATTAAAAACAGTCCTTACAAGGCATTCATGTGTGAATCTCTAGAATTTTTTTGTTACTGTATTTAGACACTGTAGACATGGCAATGTGTCTTCCTTACATTGTGAATAGTACTGACAAAAGGAAATAGAGTGATTGAGATTGTTAGGGCATATGTAAAATGTTAAGGCCTAGGTAAAATGTTAAGGCCTAAAAATGTTAAGGTGTAGGTAACTGTTACCTGTTTAGTCTGACTTTTTGTGCTGGTACTAATGTCAGAAAGAAACTTTCCCATATACTGTTCTTGCTGTTACCACAATGCTCTGTGCTTTGTTGTTTCTAGAAACCAATCCAAATAGAAGTCAGTTAGAACTGCTTTGTATAGTTAGCCACAATAATCTTGGTCTTGAACCAACCACCCAGCAGTACTTCCTGTAGCTATACATGAGCTTTTATGGTTCCTTACCTTTATAAACTGCCCCTTGGATGGACCCCAACACAAGGGAGATGCCTGCACCAATATAAGAAGCTATTTGGAATAAGACTTCCATTTTGAATAGGGGTTGAATAAATTTTAAGTTCCCAAGAACTCCCTGGGAATTGACATCCTGCTTGACAGAAAAAGACATGGACCAGGATAACTGGAATCCTGATTCGCAAGTTAAGACATCAATGTTAGGCAAGGCAAGTCCCCTGCCACTGTTGAATACCCTAACCAGTGGGAACAGGATAAATATACAACAAAGACAATTTTTATTTTATTTTATTTAAACTTATCAAATTTGTTATTAGATATTTTCTTTATTTACATGTCATATGATTTTTCCTTTCCCAGTTTCCCCTCCAAAAAACAAACAAACAAACAAACAAGCAAACAAATAAAAACAAGAACAAACTCCTGTTGCCTTCCTCCTCCCCTTGCTTGCCAACCCACCCTCTCCTACTTATTGGCCCTGGCATTCACCTATACTGGGGCACAGAACCTTCACAGGGCCAAGGACCTCTCCTTCCATTGATGATCAACTTTGCAATCCTCTATTATACACATACTGCCAAATCAATAAGTCCCTCCATATATAGTCCTTGGTTGGTGGTTGAGTCCCTGGGAGCTCTGAGGGTACTAGTTAGTTCATATTGTTGTTCATCCTAAGGGGCTGCAAACCCTTCAGCTCCTTTGGCCCTTTCTCTAACTCCTTCATTGGGGACCCTGTACTCAGTTCAATTGATGGCTGTGAGCCTCTACATCTGTATTAGTCACGTACTGTCAGAGCCTCTCAGGAGATAGTTATATTAGGCTGGCTTGTCCTTCGTTCAGTCTCTGTTCCATAGTTAGTCTCTGCAATTCCTTCTGTTGGTATTTTGTTCCCCCTTTTAAGAAGGAATTAAATGTCCACATTTTGGTCTTCCTTCTTCTTGAGTTTCTTGTGGTTTGTGGGTTGTTCTTCTTGTATTCCGAACTTCTGGGCTAATAACCACTTATCAGAGAGTGCATACCATGTGTGTTCTTTTATGATTGGGTTACCTCACTCAGGATGATATTCTCCAGATCCTTCCATTTCCCTAAGAATTTCATAAATTCATGGTTTTTAATAGCTGAGTTGTACTCCATTATGTAGATGTACCGCAATTTCTGTATCCATTCCTTGTTGAGGGACATCTGGTTTTTTTTTTTCCAGTTTCTGGCTATTATAAATAAGGCTGCTATGAACATAGTGGATCGTGTGTCCTTATTACATGTTGGAGCATCTTCTGGGTATGTGCCCAGGAGTGGTATAGCTGGGTCCTTTGGTAGAACTATGTCCAATTTCCGGAGGAACTGCCAAACTGATTTCCAGAGTGGTTGTACCAGCTGCAATCCCACCAGCAATGAAGTAGTGTTCCTCTTTCTCCATAACCTCTCCAGCATCTGCTGTCACCTGAGTTTTTTTTTAATCAAACCTTCAAAGAATACCTAATATCAGTACTCCTAAAACTATTCTACAACATAGAAACTGAAGACACTCTACCCAATTCGTTCTATGAAGCCACAATTACTCTTATACCTAAACCACACAGAGACCTAACAAAGAAAGAAAACTTCAGACCAATTTCCCTTATGAATATCGATGCAAAAATACTCAATAAAATTCTTGCAAACCAAATCAAAGAACACATCAAAATGTTCATCCACCATGATCAAGTAGGCTTCATCCCAGGGATGCAGGGATAGTACAGTATATGGAAATCCAGCAATGTAATTCACTACATAAAAAAACTCAAAGAAAAAAACCATATGATCATCTCATTAGATGCTGAGAAAGCATTTGACAAAATCCAACATGCCTTCACGATAAAAGTCTTGGAAATATCATGAATTCAAGACCCATATTTTAACATAGTAAAAGCAATATACAGAAAACCAGTAGCCATTATCAAACTAAATGGAGAGAAACTTGAAGCAATCCCACTAAAATCAGGGACTAGACAAGGCTGCTCACTCTCTCCCTACCTATTGAATATTGTATTTGAAATCCTAGCCAGAGCAATTAGACAATAAAAGGAGATCAAAGGGATATGAATTGGAAAGGAAGAAGTGAAATTATCACTATTTGCTGATGATATGATTGTATACTTAAGTGACCCCAAAAATTCCACCAGAGAGCTCCTAAACCTAATAAACAACTTCAGCACAGTAGCTGGATATAAAATTAACTCAAGATTTCTGAGTTTGAGGCCAGCCTGGTCTACAGAGTGAGTTCCAGGACAGCCAGGGCTATACAGAAAAACCTTGTCTTGAAAAAACAAAAAACAAAAACCAAAAAAAAAAAAAAAACCAAACAAATAAAATTAACTCAAGCAAATCAGAGGCCTTCCTCTACACAATGGATAAACAGGCAGAGAAAGAAATTAGGGAAACAACACCCTTCACAATAGTTACAAATAATATAAAATACCTTGGTGTAACTCCAAATAAGCAAGTAAAAGATCTGTTCGACAAGAACTTCAAGTCTCTGAAGAAGGAAATTGAAGAAGATCTCAGAAGATGGAAAGATCTCCCATGCTCATGGATTGGCAGGATTTATATAGTAAAAATGGCCATCTTACCGAAGGCAATCTACAGATTCAATGCAATCCTCATGAAAATTTCAACTCAATTCTTCACAGACTTAGAAAGAGCAATTTGCAAATTCATCTGGAACAACAAAAAACTCAGGATAGCCAAAACTATTCTCAACAATAAAGGAACCTCTGGTGGAATCACAATCCCGGACCTTAAGCTTTTCTACAGAGAAATTGTGATAAAAACTGTATGGTATTGGTACAATGACAGGCAGGTAGATCAATGGAACAGAATCGAAGACCCAGAAATGAACCCACACACCTATGGTCACTTGATCTTTGACAAAGGAGCTAAAACCATCCAGTGGAAAAAAGACAGCATTTTCAAAAAATGGTGCTGGCTCAACGGGTGGTCAGCATGTAGAAAAATGCAAATCGATCCATTCCTATCTCCTTGTACAAAGCTCAAGTCCAAGTGGATCAGGGACCTCCACATCAAACTAAATACATTGAAACTAATAGAAAAGAAGGTGGGGAAGAACCTCGAGCAAATAGGCACAGGGGAAAATTTCCTGAAGAGGACACCAATAGCTAATGCTCTAAGATGAAGAATTGACAAATGGGACATCATAAAGTTACAAAGCTTCTGTAAGTCAAAAGACACTGTCAATAGGACAAAATGGCAACCAACAAATTGAGAAAACATCTTTACCAATTCTATATCTGATATAGGACTAATATCCAATGTATACAAAGAACTCAAGAAGTTAGACTCCAGAGAACCAAATAACCCTATTAAAAAAATGGGTTACAGAGCTAAACAAAGAATTCTCAACTGATGAATACTGAATGGCTGAGAAGCACCTAAAGAAATGTTCAACATTCTTAATCATCAGGGAAATGCAAATCAAAACAAAGACAAATTTTAAAGGAAAGCCCCTATCCCGAAACCCTGATTGGTGGAAAAACTTTGCACAGATGTTTGTGAATTTTAGGCTTAACAGCCCTATAGGATGTTAACTTAATATCCCAGCCAGCTCCTAAGTCTGGTCTGTGACCCTGATTGATCAGTGTTGGGGTATGGTTTTCAATAAACCTTCCCTGTTTGACTGAGCTTAGTATCTGAGTAGTTTGTATGGTAATCCCCATACCCCAACAGAGATGCCTTTAGGACTGTGTGAGCTCATATAGGAGGCAGTGGTTGGAGCAGAAAGAACAGTATTATGTGAGATAGAAGGACTTGGATAGGCTATCATTAGCTGTTGGCAAAATGGATTGCCTTCACTTGTCTCCCTCATGTAAACTCAATTTCTGTAGGCAAGAGTTCAAAAAACATGTCTGAGATATCTGAAATTGACAATGTTATTAATATCTTGAATCTCTAATGAATAAATAGCCTCAGAAAAAGCTAGTTACAGACTCTAGTTTTTCATTTTCTCTTATTTAACATCATTTGAAATTTAGACCTTAAAATTGAAGATTTTTATGGCCATTGAGATGATTATGTGGGTAAGGGTACTTCCTTGGCAAGTCTGATGATCTGCGTTCAATCCTCTGAGACTCACATGGTGGAAGGAGAGAAATGACTTCCACAGATGGTCCTCTAACCTCTATATATGCTCAGTGGCCCATGTGAATATGTGCACACACATGCTTACACCCATTAATAATAAATAAATATACATATAAAAAGATTCAATGCAAATTTTCATTAACAATTTATAATATTTAATTAAAAAATAAATGTGGCTTTAAAAATATGAATCAATAGAATTAAGTAGTTTATGTTCAGATTGTAGTTTATAGAATTATTTTCCATTTGTCTTTGAGTTTAGAAACTTTTTACCATAACATAACCTTTGTGAGCCTTAGAGGAATTTTAATCCACCAACCTGAATGCAAGGAATTACATCCAAATATCTAGTTTTATGTTATCTACCTAGAACACAAACTCACCCTTATTACACATTTTTAATCCCAAACATTGAAGGTAAAATTTGTTTGTAAAAGGGTGCAGACATGTGTGAAAGTGATATCTAATTGAGGGACAGACAAAGTGATGAAGCACAGAAAGATTTGATTGAATGAGTCAGAGATAGGATATACCAAAAGAGACAGGAAAAAGAGGTGCCTTGAGGGACCAGTGGGGTGGTGGGAGGGATTGAGGGAGGGAGAGAGAGAGAGAGAGAGAGAGAGAGAGAGAGAGAGAGAGAGAGAGAGAGAGAGAGAGAGAGAGAGAGAGAGAGAAAGCAGTTTCCTTGGTACAGTTTTATAGAAACAGGTTGTAAGTGAAGAGATAACAAGCCAGAGAATAAGAAGGAAGCAGAAGTTTAAAAGAAATTGCCAGAGTTAATATGAGGCCAAGCAGAACAATTTGGTGAGAAGCTGAGAGAAACCATATTGAGTCAGTCAACTTAGAGAGGAGCTTGTGCCAGAACAACTATGTTAAACCAGAGAAGGTCAGAATGAGCTAGAAAGGGTGGGTTTCTTCAACAATAACTCTATAAGATTACAATTACATTTGGTGAATAAAAGTTACTTTTACAGTGAGCTCATGACTACATTTCTTTTTCAAAGAAAAGGTAAAACTAAATCACCAGGCATTCTCAAAGACCTTGGTAAGCATCTGCTATTATAAATGATTTTTCTACTATTAAAGCTTATTATTAGGTAAAGCACAACAGCATATCACACAAATCCAATATTTGATAGTTACAGGTATAACACAATTATTTCACTACCTCATGTTTTAAATTTACTTTAAATGATTGTAGGATATTGTTCATTATTATGTGTGATTACATGAATAGATATAGAAGTGACTTTCTGGAATTAGACTGACACTCAACACATGAAGAGAATAGGCTTTGTCAGATTCATTAAAGTGGAGCAATTGAAGATTACATAACATTGTAAATCGCCTTATGAAAATTTTCCAGCAATAAGAAATGTTGAAATTGTATTGTAGTTAGATTCTTTCAAACCTCCCTTCTGTGATATCTCTGGAGCCTTGACAGAACGCTCCTACAAATGCCTCATTCTTCAGGCCTGAAAGTGCAGTTATCCTTTATCCTCAGCCCTTCAGCAACCATGGGTCTCTAAATGCTGGAAATGGTTCTTGCCCACCCCACCCTGCAAATGATCACAGAGTATTTCAATAAGGCAAAATGGCTTATTTCTGCAGAAAAGTGTGTAGTCATGCCAAGTCAACCAGGCAAGTATACCCAGGGGTTCTCATTGGGTTTTTATTGCTAACTCAAGTGTTTCCCTTGCATTTTTATTCCTAGCTGACAATCTATAATTTGCATTCTTATGTGATTGGCTCATGTAAAGTGGTACAGTTGACTAGAATACATTACTGGGGTTCTGGTGGATGTGGAACATGTATTCTGATTTCAAGAAATGCTGAGCCTAGAGAAATTTAAATTTCTGCCAAACACCTCTTTATAAACACTTTTTTTTCACAATGCAAAACTAATTTCATTTTTTAAAAGTTTTATATTATTTAAACATTTGCTTAAAAATTGCATTTGGTAGGAAAACCACATTCATCCACTGCTGTTCATTGTAATGAGAAGCTTCTGAGTTCAATGCTGAGAGAAGGATTTGACTATGACTATAGACATAAGTATTAGTAAGGTAGTTTTAGGTCATATAATGTTAGCTGCACAAGATCTTTATCCTTTCCCCAAGGAGCAAGCTGCATGCTTTGGACTGGGTTTATAGTCGTGGCCAGGGATATAGGGTTGGCCTGAATTCCTTTCTGAACTTGTCACTGAAGTATACACCAATAATTTAAAAATGAGTCTCAGTGTCTTTGTAATCTTGTATTAAGTAATTCAAGATTTGAAGGGTTAATAATATAAATAGGTATAATTAATAAATGCAGTTGATTAAAAAGAAGTGTGATTTCCAGACAAAATCGAATAATTTTGAGAAATAGCTGGTTTGCCTGAATGCTGTCTTGATCTAGGTTTGAGTTCTCCTCTGGAGAGTTCACAGCTATTTTGAGTAGCTGATGAAATCTCCACCAGACAATTACCCTTGTCAGGTTCCCAGCCTTAGGGTTCAACAAACACAAGAACCACTACCCAGGGGACCTACGTCATGTAGCACAGGAGAATCTTTACACCCGAAGCCCGGGAATCACTCAAGCTGAGCAAGCCAGCGGGAGCTAGCAAGACCTAAGAAACTCAGTCACACTTGTCATTTACAAGCACCTATAACTGCAGTTTACTACCATGTTACTTCAAAGCACAACACTATATGGCCTGGTGTGGCCTTTCCTCAGTGCCTTTGACTTCTGCCTGACACCTCCATATCAATGTGGCTCATGTGTCCTAAAGGAAAAAAATCAATCAAACAAACAAACAAACAAACAATTTTATAGTTAGTAGGACATGAAAGAAACTAAATGGTTTGGAAGCTGGATTAATTACTTTTAGTAGTATTGCCATGAGCCATTTTTATAATGACCACATCAGGTATTACTGCTCTGTTCCTATGTAAAATGCATCATATCAGTGCTAGATTCACACAGTGATCATATTTAATCTATATTTTTATCACACAAAAACTATGCTATTTCCTTTAAGTATACATTTATATAAATTATGTATTTTCAAACCAGATAACTTGACACATATAGAACCAAAAAATGAGTAATTGAAAACTATAAATTCATAAAAACACTTTTAAAAAATATTTAGGCATGACTAATGAATTAAATATCTCATTATTCGCACAGAAGATAAAGTAAAGCATAAACCTTAGTGACATACTTTTGTACACTATCAATACCTCAGTCAAAATACTGTACATTAATGTAACTTGCTCTTAGTAAGAGCTCTGAAATATTAAAAGTATAAATCTTAATCAAAAGCAACATCATTCTTACTTAGAAAGGAATAGCTCAGGTGAATGATTTATGTCTCTGTCTTTCTAACATTGGGAAATTTCTTAGGATTTAAATCAGAATCAGTTTCAAAGCTTTTTCTACTCTGATAATCATGCTGGCCTATGTCTAATGCTAGTAAATATTTAGCTAACTATATATTGCCTCTCCAAACACTGTGAGAGGGGAGAGGACAATGTAGCCACATGGATGCTTCTTTGTGCGATTCACAGTGTATTATTGTGAGGATTACTCCAATGAAGAGTGAATTGCAAAATGGCACATTCACACAAAATGCG